>CAUOFW020003946.1:788925-962029 GCA_963454935.2 Ilex paraguariensis
ATGCAAATGCAATGTAGTGCACCATTGCAATACCGATGTCATGCTCAAATGTATTGTATGCCAAATGAGCTATTTAATCAATCTCAACATATAACATGACAATTTATATCAATTGCATACAATCACCACCAACCAACATGATGTTAACATATTAACAACATATTTCTACATCATGTTTTCTCAACAAATTTCATGGCGTTTTATACAAACTCATACCATAAGAACTAAATTTCACATAGGCATTTAGCAAAACGCCTCCAAAACAAACAATTCATGTTCTCACATAAATTGGTCCAAGTCATTCACAAAGTGCAATTGCAACATTTATCAAGTTGCAACAAATTTCACAAGTAAATCTCCTATACCAAAAGTAGCGAGGAACTTGCCTAGGCCAATTCCCATATCCCTTTTTCCTTATCACATAACCCTAGTTAACAACCTAGGTTAATGTATTCCCTTAACCCATTCCATATGACCTCTAGATAAAAGAATAAACCAAGGTAGGAGAAACCCTACTTCTTGGAGCGTTAGATGAAGACTAGAAGCTTCAATACACCTCCCTAGCTCTAAAAACTCTTGATTTTAGAAAATCATCCCCTTGGATCTCTGGTGAAATCTCACGTTCTTGGTACGTACACGCAGCCCTCGTCACGTTGACTAAGTTTAACTCTTGGTCCGATGGATTCCGACCGACGGAACTCCTTGGATCGCAAAAGAAAGGTAGAAAAAATAGATGTACAGTCTTTTATTTACTTACTTTATTTTTATTCCATGTTAATTATGTTCTTTTATCGTCTAAGTTTTGTTCTTCTTAGTCGCAGATATTGGTGTTTTTGTCAAAGCTCAAGTGCGAGATGTGCTCTAACCCTACTAATCTTTTACTGTCCGTCATTGAATATCATACCTTTTTGTTTCACTGAGGACAATGCATGAATCTGGTTGGGGGGTGAGGTTGCACTATTTGCATCTTACACCAATGTCTGTGGGAATATTTTGCACAGATATTCCTGCCTGCCGACACTTAAATGGATCGGGTACCACAAGAAAAAAAAAATTGTGGGAATATTCTGCGCAAATATTCGCAACCGTCGACAGTAAAAAAAAAATTAAAATTAAAAAAAAACTTGGATGCCTTTATAAGGCCTCCAACATTTTCTTTTCCTTTTTCCCCCATCCACCGGTGTTGGTCTCCCCCTTCTTCTTCTCTTCTTTTTCTTCTTCTTCTTCATCGTTCTCTCTATTCTCTGTAAAAACAACCTACCCCTTGCAAATCCATAACCATATACGCCGACGACCCAGTCCTTTGTTTAATAATTTTCCTTATATGTTTGTATTTGTACATGGGTGCTCTTATTCTGCTCACACTTAGGGTGAGGGGTTTCCAGCCTAACCCAGATCTCCCTCTAGTTGATTAATTATTGTGTTTTGTTTGTCGGTTTCGATAGCTGAACAGATCTCTACCACCACCCCTTTCCCTTTTTCGTCATTTTCTTCTTATTCTTTCTGTTGTGCTGTTCTCTGTCACACAACCCAACTCCCAACAATCCCCTGACCATATTCCCCAAAGACCCAATCCTTTGTCAAATGATCTGCATTTGTTTACTCTATTTGTGTATGACTCTTCTTCTTCTATCCGCACTTAAAATCAAGGGTTTTCATCCTAGCAAAAACCCAGATCTGCGTAGCAAAGATTAATTTTTGTATTTTCTTTGTAGGTTTCGGCAGCTGAACAGATCTCTACCACACAACCTCATTTCCAAAACTCCAAAAACTGGTAAATTTGAAACATTGGGGATAATGTTCGGTTTAGGTTGGGGGGGGGTGTGATCTATGGATCCAGTTTGCTATAGTTTCATATTAAAAAAATAATAATAAAATTTCTGGATTGCGTATTTTTATAATATTTTTGCTTATATTAAATAATCATATCGAACACAGCTTCAGTCGTCTTTGTGACTGACAGATGTTAAAGAACCATANGGCCTTGCACCCGAGGGGGGATCTATCCCTTCTTGCTATACCCGACACAAGTTTTCTATGTATGCAATCGTGCGATTCAGTAGGATATTCAACCCCACTTTCCCGAGCCCAACCATCAAACACCAAGTATGGTGATTGATCCAATCATGCACTCCCACACCTATGCTCATGGCCATGAATGCATTTTTCAATGCAAATGCAATGTAGTGCACCATTGCAATACCGATGTCATGCTCAAATGTATTGTATGCCAAATGAGCTATTTAATCAATCTCAACATATAACATGACAATTTATATCGATTGCATACAATCACCACNGTAGTGCACCATTGCAATACCGATGTCATGCTCAAATGTATTGTATGCCAAATGAGCTATTTAATCAATCTCAACATATAACATGACAATTTATATCAATTGCATACAATCACCACCAACCAACATGATGTTAACATATTAACAACATATTTCTACATCATGTTTTCTCAACAAATTTCATGGCGTTTTATACAAACTCATACCATAAGAACTAAATTTCACATAGGCATTTAGCAAAACGCCTCCAAAACAAACAATTCATGTTCTNAGTCTTAAAGCATAGAAAGCATGGATGTTAAACTTTTTTGGTTTAGTTTGGGAGTTCTATGCACTTTTTCATCTGATGTGTATGCCGCGATCATGAAAAGAGCAAAAATTGTGAGAAAAATTGAAATCCGAGAAGCATAAGCAAAACCATTGTGTGGTAGAAGCACTTTTGTCAAATGTTGTCGTGCCAAATAACTGGGTGCTTGTAAACAATGTGGCAGGTGTTTTCACATGAAAAAATACAATCAGTGTTCTAAACCAATTTCGGGTCAAACAACCGATCGATTAAACTGGATAGTGTATGGGCAGAGTAAGGATTTTCCTGACACGCCATCTTATACCAGTCCGGGACTTACACGTTATGTGCGACAAGAAGTTGGAAGGGTCACTAATAATGACATACACACAAGCGATGACTTGGATTAAATTTTGACTAATAATGACAAAGTTGTGAAAAAACGTGCTTTGGGGATGAAGGTTAATGGTCTGAATTTGTTTTTGTGTAAATATTTGTTTATGTACAAAATCTTTTTGTTGAAATAAAGATGTGGGCCGAGTAAGGATTGTCCTAAAATGCCAACCTGTAGCATGGGTAAAGACTTATCCTGAGAAGCCATAGTTTTCCCAGTTCAATGTGTGCATTTAGTTTTCTTTCAATTTTCATAGATAAATGTGTATGTAAATAACTTTGATTTTTATTTGAGTGCAAACAAAAAAAAACCCGCATTTCCTTGAAAAATGGTATTTTCTCTATGCTTAAATGTCAAATGTACATTGGTATTTGTTATTCTTAAGGTATATAATGACCAGACTCGAAAATAGAATTGATATATAACCAACATTCTTTGAAAACCTAACATAACTAGTGGAGATAACGAAGAATACCATGGTAAGTTTTGAGCCTTGCGATGCTTTCTGAGAAACAATCGACATTTACTCAAGTAAGCTCTTTCACTTTTAATTTTTGAATAATCTTATTAAACTTGCTTTGACTAATGCAACTAAAGTGATCTATTGACATATCCCACAAGGAACCTTTGCATAGGACACATACATGGGCACATATTTGAGAAAGGATTTTAGGCCATCTTTGATTTGATTTTGAGCCTTAGCCATTGCTTCAACAAAATTATATCCCTAGTTAGTCATGTTTGAGACTTCAATGAATGATTTCTTCTTCAAGAAACCCATATGACATACTTTGCTATCTAATTTTCTTGCACCATCTCATAAATCAGTGTGATACATAAAAGCTAGAGAAATAGAAAAGACGATGGTGGCTACTAAAAAAAAAAAAAAAAGAGTCATTGGGAACAACCGAGAAAGAAAAGAAACAGAAAAATAGGGAATTGCCAAGAAAGTGAAAAATGAGAAAATGAAAGCAAGAAATGCCCTTTCTAGGCAAAAGATCAAAAAGCAAGAGAGAGGTGTGCTACACTACATTAAAAAGAGGATAGCCTTTGAATACCATTGACGTCATTTTGTTAGCCACTAACCTCTGGCCACATTACAACCTATACAAAGCCCTAATTGATCTCAAGTTTGATGCATGTGTGTGTTGTCGATCGAAAATTGGGGGATGTTAAATAGTATTTCTTTAATTGTATTGATTTTCTTCCATGAGATTATGCCAAGAACATGATTAGTCTACTTTCTTAAGACTTTCACTCCCTTTCTAACTGTGCATGTGATTTTTCGATTGACTATCCTCTGATCACATGCCCTTTGAGAGACAAGTCACTATAATCAAAGGGAATTTTTGCTACGAGCATTTCTAAGAGAGGTTTGTAAAATCAAAGCTATCCATGGAGGGTGGTAAAGTGGAATGTTTGTCATATAACAATTCTTGTTTCTAGAAAGACCATTCCTACTACATAGGGAATTCCAAATGCCAATGTGACTGATGCTAATTTTTGCATAGAATAAATACCTATGAAAGAGGAGCTTGCGGGATGTAAGTCGAAATTGAGGGTTGGGTATCCCAACGACCATGATGCTAATTTAATTTAACCCACATACACATCTGTTCGACTGGAGTTTGTAGGTAGCTCACTGGAAACCTTCACGAGACAAAACTCGTCCGCTAGGGTTCATCTAGGGGTTTAATGACTTGTTGCATATGCTAAATGCAATCATGTTATCTACGAAAGTGATTTTATTTCGTTATTTATTACTAGGGACAAGTAATGTTTAGGTTGGGGGGGGTGATTAACCCTAATTAAGACATAATTTCATTTAGTTAATAAAATTAAACTAGTGAAAATAAGCCAAATTAGGGTTAGTGTGTGAATTAAGGATAGTGCATTGATTGTTGTTCTTTTCAGGATTTTGTGCGTCAAAGCTACAAACTACTGGGGAGCCAATTTTGTCAAAGCTACAAACTTCTGGTGAACCAATTATCAAAGCTACAAACTATATGGTGCCAATTGTCAAAACTGCAAATTATACGGTGCCAGTTATCAAAGCTCAAAATAAAGGGGGAGCAAAGTGTAATTCATAGCCCTCAAACAAGACTTTCATCCTCCCTTATTGCCTATAAATACCACCCCTTAGGACTTGTAAAGCATTCATCTTTTGGTAGTGAAAAAACCCTTCAAAAGTATTGCTTTCTTTTCTTGTATTGTTGCTTTCTTTTAATTTATTGCTTCCTTTACTTCAAGTATTGCTTTCCTTTATTGTATTATTACTTTTTTTTACTTCCATTGTTCAGCTTCCTTCTTCCCTTAGTGGAGTGAAATTTTTTCACTTTTCTAGAGCTTACCAAAGTCGTGAAGGGTGGAACGTGATTCACTCATTCTTTGTTGAAGATCGGCTCCTTGTGTAAACTGTTTTACCTTGTAACTCCTCTACTTGGAGGGATGAGCATCAGTCACTTTTCTATCTTTACCAAAGTCATGAAGAGTGAGTAGTTTCTCGTCCAATCTTTAGTAAGAGATAAAGGAAATGTATAATTATCCGGAAGTTATATTTGTGCATTTCGTTTATATTTAGCTTCAATCTTCATTTCTTTATAATGTCTTCTCATTACATTGTTGTTTTTACTTTAAGCATGAGTAGCTAAGTTTTTAAGTTGGCTAATCCAAGGGAGACCTCCTCTTGGGTATGCCATTTCAACCCATCTTCTTTCTTCCCCTTGGTATACGATGGTTCGGTTTGACTGGGTTGAGTGAGGACATGGTGTGAGTTTTTGATATCCCGTAGACCTGTCACAGGTTATGCTTGGATCCTCACTTCCATCTCGTCCCTCGTTTTCCACGAATCAACCGTTCTTCTATGCACCAGTGGAGGACGGTTTCGAGTTGACTTGACATTTCTATTGGAGTTAACCCTTTGGATTAGCCAACACTTGTTTCCCATTTCAATTTCATCACAAACCAACTTCAAACTATAAAAGATTTTACACTTTCTTTTCACCGAAATCACTTTCAAAATGATTCACATCCGTCCCCGAGGAGATGACCTTGGAATACTTTTCCAAGTAAAACACGACACTCAAAAGACTCGTTACGCTTGGGGAGCACTTTTGTTCAGAGGCACACACATTTTGTACATTTCATATTCCACCATTCCTTTGCCCTTTCTTTTGACATCATCCCAAGGGAGAGTGACACTCCCCCTCACACACACCATACATACGTTGAGGGAGATGTTAAGAGGTTAGGAACAACACGGAAATAGCTCAAGCACCCATAAGTATGGCAATACAATTTAAAAAAATTTCTGATTTTTGAAAAGCCTACCGGTACGAGTTGCTTACTGGACCTCACCGTACCGGTACACGTACCAGTACGCTGCGCCATTTTTCCATGTTTCTCATCCATCTCATTTTCATCCAAAACATGCATAAGGGAGTTTTTCACATAAAATCTCATTTATACAAGTCCATTTCAATTTATTTACATGCCAAAACGTAGTTTTAACAAGAGTTTACAACAAAACAAAGGTTAAGGACCACATATCGGCCCCTCTTCACCCTTGAGGTTCCGGATGAGAGCCGTCCACCGGTGTGTATCCTACACCTGAAATGTTTTCCCGTATAGGGTGAGCCAACGCCCGGTAGAATATTTCTTACATAGGTTACTCCCTCCCTAGATGCATATGCAATATTTATGTGCAACACTTAACCATCATTTCCCATTCCAATAAGAACATGTAATTCAATGTTGAAGAAATTATAATGCCATGCCATGAAATGAGATGAGACTCACTCATACACCCTAACCCAAGTCTACACTGACTCCCACAACACAATGCGATGCACGTGTGTCATAAATCAGTTATTGGTGAAACACATCCAATGGTCTTTTGAAATACAATTTATATGTTTTGAAAACCATTTCATTGTTGGATGTCTCCCATCAAATGAACATTTATATATCAAAACCATGTGTCTTTGTTGGGTATCGGATTTTGGAATTACACCGCTGGCTCTATACGTCATTACACTTTTTTAGAATTTCACCTCAAGGGAGTGTATGAACCAAGTAGTTGGGCCTTCACCCGATGGAGTGTCTAGGCCTTCTTGCTATACCTAACACAAGTTTTTCTTTCATGAAACTGTTCGACTCAGTTAAATTTTCAATCCAACTTTTCCCGAGCCCATCACCAATCACTAAGTATGGTGATTGATCCAACCATGCACACACACACACACCCATACTCATGGCCATGGATGTATTTTACTCGTGCAATATGCAATGTGATGCACGATTGCAATGTCGATGTCATGCCCAATATGCAAAGAATGCTAATGAGCAATTTAACCACATATTTCAACATATGTCATAGCAATTTATATCATAAGCATATAATCATCATTCTCTATCACAATGTCAACATACCAATGAACATATACCAACATTTATATCCAATTAATTCACAAGTATGCTCCCACATAATCCATGTCAATAACACACTTAAATCACAAGGCACATTCTAAACACATAGCATGCCAACATAAAACTCAATTTCATGTAATTTCACAAGCATTTCCATATAACCCAATCAAGCTAGAAATTAGTCTAGGCTATTTCTATACCCCTTTTCTAATTTCCATGACTATAGGCAAGTCATAAGTTATCCCATACATATACCCCTTACATATGGACACCATATGATAGAGATTAGTCCAAAGTAGGAGGAAACCCTACCTCTTGAAGCGTGATACAAAAGGTAGAAAGCTTCTAGGCACCTTCCTAGCCCCAAAAATCTTGATTTCCCAAAATCCTTCTTCAGATCTATGGTGAAATTCCTCGTTCTTGATACGTACGCATAGCCCTCGTCACGTAGACCAACTTTAATTCTTAGTTCAATGAATTCCAACCGACGGAACTCCTTGGATCACAAGAAGAAAGGTAAAATTTTTTATTTTTCTCTTCTCTCCTTTCTCTTCTCTTCTAACGTGTGAGATCAGCTGACTTAGGGGTTGAGAATATTTGTTTCTTCAGATATTTCGGCCTATTTATACTTTTTAATTGTATGGTCCACATTGCCCCACACGTTTACTACTTTCGGGTCCGTTTTTGTTCCGAAATGACTTAATTAATTCTCGATTTTAGTTCAAATTAATTTTATTTGAGCTTTTATCTAATTATAAGGAAATTTTATAAATTCTATTTTTGGGGATGTTTGTTAAGTCATTTGTCACCCAAATTATCTCGTAAAACGTGTAAAATTTGACTATCTCAGAATTTGATGAAATTTGACATGACAGCTCAATTTTGCAATACGAATTCAATGGTGAGGTCCGTTGCATCATCCGAGCTCTAAAAAAAATTGATTTTAAACCCGCATTATAGTGGCAAATTACCATTTTGCCCTTTTTCGAAAAAGTTCAAATTTTCTCAGGTTTTTACACTCCTCATCCAACCTTAATTTAGATAATTGAAGTTCATAGTTTACAGCCCCCATTCTTTCAGAAATTCTTCGCATGACTAACTTCAACCTTTCTACATTTAAATATCCCACAATATTTGGAAGGCCAATAATATAACTAAGTCCCAAAAGATAATTTTTAGGATTCATACTTTACCTTTTAGATTCTTAATAAATTTTGGATGTTACCCCATAGTTAATATTATAAATTTTCACTTTAGACCCCAACCTTTTATGAAATGCCATAAAATTTATGTTTGGGTCTCACATATTGATTTTGGGAGAGAATCCTATGGGGTTTACTTCATTCCCTACTGGTTCTGCTTCTAGAAAGGTAGTGTAACCGCTAATTACTGCAACTTCGATCAGTGTTGTTGAGATGAGTAGTAGTGTGAAGTACACTACTGGATCAGATGATGATGATGAGGAGGGTGGTTCTAATGCTTCAGACTGACAATTGACTTTAAGATTCTATTTTTAGGAGTTTTCTTTTGATTTCCTAGTTTCCATGAGGTGTCTAGGTTTAGTTTTTAGATTAGTTGTCTTTTTTGGTTGTGATAGCCTAAGTAGATGAACCTTTGGTTTTAGTAAGGCTATTACCTTATTTTTTTTGTACCCATAGAGAAAACATATGTGTGTGTATATATATATATAAGTTTTTTTTAATTCGATATGTGGCTTGCAGTTTTCAGAACATATGCATTTTAATTTATGATGTTTGCTATGATTGTTTGATTATGCTTTAGAATTTAAGATGCAATGTTAAGATTTTATTTTTTTTAGTTTTCTAGGGACTAGCAAAGCCTCAATTTGGGGGGAGGGGGTTATGATGAGTACCCGATATTGCAAATTGGGGGGGGGTCCGCCTTCATCTACTGGACCCTCTACCCCTCTCGATGACTTTTATAGTCGTCGAGGTGGAGGGTTCCAATAATGATCCTGGTGACGAGGAGGAGGAGAGTGATGCTTAGTGTGATGAGAAGGAGATGGATGAGGACGATGAGTAGGTTGTCATTGTGTTTTATTTGTTTTAGTTTTAGTTGTTACACAGTTAGAATTAGAATTATCGGCCTAGTAGAAGTGTCTATTGGATTTTGGGCCATTTTGTTTTTGAATTCTAAATCCTTGTACTGAGCTTTTGGAAGTAATTAATGAAAAGTACCACATTTGTTTCATTTATCTAGCTGAAGTTCATTTCTTTCATTGCATTGTGATTTTTGCATTTTGATTGTTTGGCAATGTATGTGCGTAAATGGATTGTTGTAGTTTTACACTTTGCAGTTTGAAAATAAAGTTTGCTAGGGACTAGCAAAATTATAGTTGAGGGGGGTGGTGTGATTAGCACAAAATATTGCACATCATGTATGTTTTTGTATCCCTTTTATACTTGTTTTTGTGGTGAAAATGGGAGGAAATGCAATTAATCGAACAATTAATGAAGTTTTCTATGTGATTGTAGGTAAAGAGTTGAAAGTGGCTTAATTTAAGCCCCCATCATGGTGGCCAAATTCAATGGAGATGATGGGAAGGCTTAATCGGTGGCATGGAAGATGAAAAGATCAAGGAAGGAGCAAATCAAGGAAAAACCTACTGATAGGTTTGCTCATAAAACTACTTGTAAGTTTTACACACTAGGGTTGGACCTACTGGAAACCTTCTGGAAGGTTTTTCTCACTGAAACAAAACCTACCGATAGGTTTTGTCATCGACCTACTGGTAGGTTTTGCTAAAAAAATGCCAGAAACTGCAATTCAGACTTTCTTTGCTCGTGGGGCCCACCTTGGATTCTCCCACACATCCCTGACATGTTATACATCCAAGCATGCCACCCTATACCTAGGGTTGGACTTTGGAGGAAAATGAATTTAAAAGGAAGGTAGAGAAATAGGGAGGCATGGTGGGTTGCAGGCTACGCTTCTCCTAGCTTGTCCAAGTGTCAAATCACTTCCCATGGATAGGAAGCTTGCTTTCACATACCATATGAGGGGTTGAGGGATGAAAATGCATCATACTTGCACCATTATTTAGCTAGAGAAGAATTATAGAGAGAGAAGCTCAAGGAAGAAGACATAGTTTTAGAGAAAGAAGTTGAATTTTTGCATTTATATTACCCATTTCACTTGTAGTAAGTTGTACTACTCTTTTAATCTTCATTTCTTGCTCTTTAATCGTAGTTATTTCAAGTTTAGTCATGTATTCTTCAATCTACCATGTTTACAATGTGTTTTTCATTTCAAGCTCTTTAGTTGGGTATTAAATACATTTATCTTTGTAGTTTAACTTTTCTTTGCATTAAATACAAGTCTTAACACTACTTCATCTCTAGTTCATTGCCATGTCGCTTTAGATTGTGTATGTATTTGCATTTATTATGAGTAGATATGTTTTCAGTTGGCTAATACAAGGGATATTTCCTCTTGGGTATGCTAAATCAACTCTCATTCATTCATCCTCGTAGTATACAGTGTTTGGTTTGACTAGGTTGAGTGTGGACGTGATTGTGAGCTCTTGATACACCGTAGACTTATCACGGGATATTCTTGAGCCTACACCTCCACATTAGTCCCTCACTTCCTACAAATAAATCAAGCACTAAGACACCATTGGAAGAATGTTTTGAGTTGATTTGGTATTCCCTTTGGAATGACCCATTCGGATTAGCTGACCATGTTTTCATCTCTTTTCTATCAAAAACTCCACTCATCAAAACACAAACTCACAAGATTTTACACTTTTCTATTTTTTAAAAATCACCTTCACCACAATTCAACCTTCTTTCCTTGAGGAGACAACCTTGGAATACTCAGTTCCAAGTAAAACACGACACTCGAAAGTCTCTTTTCGCTTGGGGAGTACTTTTGCACACACGCACATTTTCATTCACACACATTTTTCTCATTTCTACCATCGAACCCAAGGGAGAGTGACACTCACCTACACACATAAACCATATATACATTGAGGGTTCTTGTTTGCAGATTAGGATAAACGTAGTCAAACATTTTTGGCGCCATTGCGAGGGAAGGCAAAGCCTTGAATTAGAAGGTGATTTCGGGCAATGGAAGTATGTCCCATGATTCTCATCACAGGCTGAGGTACATTGCTCCTTCAATATATTTGTTTTTACTTTTCCTTTCTATTATAGTTAGTTTTTTTGTATGTGGGGATGGGACGATCAAAATAGATTAGTGAGATGAGCCTTAGAACCAAACATGAACCTAGATCAAGACCCACCTGAGGATGCCGGTGATAACTTTGAGGATGAGGATGCTAATGTTCCAAGGGGAGAACTCTCATGCAATTTTTCTTCCAAGGTCTCAACCTCTCAGCTCAAATCTCTCACACATGATGCAGAAATAAATGAATGTGATGCACCAGAGTCAAATAATATTATTGCCCATAAGTGAGGGAGTAGAAATGTACCCTAAATAACTGACAGATCCACTAGCTCAGTCTGAGGTGTGATGGCATGGACTAGCCCCTGGGTCCCTGAAGTCCCAGCTTGTGAGTCCTGTCCTCGGCCTTGATCATACCTTGGCCCATCTAGCCTGATTGCGGAGTCTCCGCTCGTGGAGTGGTAGGGGCCTTTGCAGCACCCTAGAACTGATACTAGCTTCCCTGACATATTGTGGGGTAGGGGGAAATGAAAAAAGTTTGTGTATGCCCCATTCATGATTGAGACTGAGATGCACCATAGTCCTGAAGCTTCTCCCACCTTGGGACGATTGACCTTGGCCTTAGCCTTGATAGTTGCAGCCCTATCCTTAAAACCTTTTTGGGGTAGAAGTTGATTCGTGCGAACCGTTAACAAATTTTACTATGCCTTTTTGGACTAATTATGCTTTGATGGAGTTTAAGTAATGACATTTCAAGTCCTAAAGTGAACAAAGGCTCAAGAACAACAAAAATCACACTTGAATGTAACACTAGCACAATAGAGAACAAATTTGCAGAAGGTTGGAACAAAGCAAGAACGTTCAAACGTCAACCCACGTTCGAAAGTCCTCTGAAATCCTGCCAAGACTAGCTGCTGAGACATGGCATGGTACACTCAACAAAAGGGAAATGCTGAGGTACTTTAGTACCACGTTCAAACGCCAACTCACGTTCGAACGTCCTCTGGAATCCTAAGAAGACTACACCACTAGAACTTGGCATGTTGCAAGAACCACAGAATAGAAGTACTTGAGTACAACGTTTGAACATCAATCCACGTTCGAACATTGTCTTGAGTGACTAAGGACCAAGTTGCTAAGTGTAAAGTCAAGGTTGTTCAAGATGTATGGAAGTAACCAAGTCAGTGACCACAGGCCACTTGAGAGGAAGAAATCAAACGTCATCTCACGTTCGAACGCCCTCAAAGGAAAGGCAGACTTGACGTTTGAATGCCAGATTATGTTCGAATGTCCCCCTTCAGATTGCCTGCAGAATAGTTGATTCCCACGGGCGGTAAACACTATTCACTCACCCTCACCTGTCTTCTTCCCCCTCCCCTTCCTTGCCTATAAATACTCCCTTGTTGGGACCTTAANAGACTACCTGCAGAATAGTTGATTACCATGGGCGGCAAATACTATTCACTCATCCTTTCTTATCTCCTACCCTCCTTACCTTTCCTTGCCTATAAATACTCCCTTGTTGGGAGCTTAAAGGGCATTCTTCCTCTTGTAGAGTAAATGAGGGAGCAATCTTTTCTCTTGTAAAGTAGAAAGTTTTAAGTAATCTAGTTCTTGAACATTTCTTATCTATGTCTATGTTTTCATTTGTATCAACCATGATGGAGGCTTAGACTCCCCTTGTAGTTGAAGTATTTTATTTACTCATGCTAAGTCTTTACATTCATATTGTGACAACCATGAAGGAGGCCTAGACTCCCCTTGTAGTTGTACTTGCTTTTATTTACAAGTATCAAGAGAGATAGCTCAACTTTCAGTTGTGGTGGAAACCCTCCAAAAGTAACTAGCTTTCTTCTACTTTCATTATTTATGTCTTTCACTTCCAATGCTTGAGCTTCCTTCTTTCTTAGAAGAGTGAAACTCTTTCACTTTTCTAGAGCTTTACCAAAGCCATGAAGGGTGGGACGTGATTCACTTATTCTTCATTGACAATTAGCTTTTCGTTTATTGTACTCTCACTTAGTAGATCCTCCACTTGGAGGGATGAATATCACTCACTTGTCTAGCATTACCAAAGTCATGACGAGTGAGTAGTTCTTCATTCACTCTTTAGTAAGAGGTGATGAATATGTAAAGATTACCCTGAAGTTTTGTTTGTGCAACTCCTTTATGCTTTAATGATTTATATTCCACTTATTCATTGGATGATTGAATGCATCTAGAAAAGCTAATGTACTTTGTATAACCAAGGGTTCCTTCTATGATATGGATGACTTCTGTATAGAAAGACCCAGTGGTTCAAGGCAAGCCCCCCGGCTAGCTCTTCATGACATCTTTTCAATCTCAAACATTATTTCGCTTTATTCAAAGAATGGACCATTAAAGCCATGGTTGGATGCCTTGTAGAAACACTTGCTTATTTATTTACGGGTTAAGTCTCGGCTCAGACAATTCTTGTAAACTTCTAGAAAGACATTGGAATCATGTGCTTAATCCTCACAGTCCATCTTTATCCTCTGATTAACTTGCTATTGACACGGGAGTTAATTGAGTCATAAAGCACAAACATAATAAATCGGATAATCAATTACATGTTCTAATCCTCGAGCTAAAGGGTGGCAATTACATTTTGAGAATCTTATATTTTGTCTAAAAAATTTTTAGAAAGAATTTGATATTCTATTCAGGAAATCTCACAACTTCAAATCCTCAAGATTTTCAGTTACTTGGTTTCTATCAATGCTTACTTCTAAACACTAATCATAGTTCCCTGTGAATTTGACTCCGGACTTCACCGGATTATTACTACAACTTGACCACCTGTACTTGGGTGTACACATTTTGGATCAAGTAAAGTTTTTGGTGCCGTTGCCAGGGAACCATAAAAGGTGTTTTACGGTAAAAGGTAAAAAGACCTCATTTTTGTGTATAAATTTGGTTTATTGTATATAAAGTTGTGTTAATTACTTTTATGTCAGAAAACGCCTCTCACTATCAAAATTTGCCAACTGAATCTTCTGGATCTGTGAATCATTTTGAACCATTTTCACCTAGATCAGTAGCAGACTCTTGTGAAAGTAAAATGGCAAATGGTGAGAGACATGAGGAAATTCTTGTAAGAGAAGGGGAAGTACCTAACATTCGAACTTTGAGGGATTACTTGAATCCCACAAGGAATAGTGTCCCCTCATGCTTTTTTTTTTCTTGAAAATGCACCCCCCCTTTACTGTAAAGACGGGGAAAGTTCAACTACTCCCTCAATTTCGTGGACTCGAAACAGAAAATCCATATATGCATATAAAAGATTTTGAGGAACTATGTGGAACTTTTCAAGACAATTCTGAACTGGCCAAGGATGAAACTTTTCCCTTTTTCCTTAAAAGATAAAGCTAAACAATGGCTAAATTCTTTAAAAGCTCTTTCAATACCTGACTGCCGGGCATTACAAAATAAATTTTTCAGAAAGCTTTTTCCTCTACACAGTACTAATGCACTTAAGAGGCAAATCATGAATTTTTCGGTCAAAGGAGAAACCTTTTACCAAAGTTGGGAGAGATTCAAACATCTACTCCAGTCCTGCCCATACCATGCTTTTGAGAATTGGACATTAGTAGGATTTTTCTATGACTCCCTGCCCAGTAGACTGCGTCAGTTTGTCGAAATGATGGCTTAAGGAGAGTTTATGAGAAAAAGTCCGGAGGAGGCATTCGAATTTTTTGGAAACCATATGTGACAGTTCTCAGATGTGGGACTCAGCCTACCCTACCATTGTTGAAGCCAAACCATCTACTTCCCAAAGGGATAAGTATGTCTTGAAAGAAGACGATGACCTAAGAGCCAAAATGTCCACCCTGTCTCGAAAGCTTGAAGCTTTAGAGATGAAAAAGGTTCATCAAGTTGATGTTAGCTCTCCTACAAAACAAGTGTGTGGAATCTGTGCACTGATAGGACATCCTACTGAGGAGTGTCCTATAATCCCAGCATTCAAAGAGGTTTTGTTGGAGCAAACAAATGTTGTCTCCGATTTCGACAAGCCTTACTCCAACCCCTACTCTGAAACATACAATCCAGGGTGGCGAAACCACCCGAACTTCAGTTGGAGGAAAACACAGCCAACTCCAATGAACCACCAAGGTTCACACCCACCACCTCAAGGACCTCCCACATATCAACCATACCATCCATACCAACCACCACAAAAGAGGAACCTTGAGGACACACTAAACCAATTCAGACAAAGCCAAATGGACTACAACCATAGTTCCACTTAGGCTTTCACTAATTTCAAAATCCAAACCACTCAATCTTTCGAGGATCTTAAAAGTCACATCCAAAAGTTGACCTAATCCATGACCACACATGAAAAGGGCAAGTTCCCTACCCGACCAAAACCACCACAAGACCAATTTCAGATGGGAAATCCTTCAACCATGGAAAATCCACAAGGTCAAGCCCAAGTTGTCACTACACTAAGAAGTGGCAAGGTGATTGACAAGACCATCCGAGACAAGATAATTCTAAAGCCAAAATCCATCCCAATCAACTCACCAATCGAGCCTGAATCAAATGAGCCTGAACTTGTGAGAGAAAAGCAACTCGAGCTCATGATTGAACAAGAACTAGAACCATCACAGGCAGAAGAACCCTCGTGTTCTATTCCTGCTCCTTTTCCTCATAGACTCAAAACTACACAGAAGTTGAATAATCAGCCAAAAATTTACGATCTCTTCAAGCAAGTAAAAATCAACATCCCACTTTTGGATGTAATCAAACAGGTTCCATCTTATGCCAAGTTTATGAAAGACTTGTGCATAGTCAAGAAAAGCCAGAATGTTCAAAAAAGAGCCTTCTTGACAGAACATGCCAATGCTTTGCTTCAACACAAAACCCCTCCAAAATACAAAGATCCAGGGTGTCCAACTGTGTCATGTGTCATTGGAAATTTCATAATCGAACAAGCACTGTTAGACCTTGGAGCAAGTGTCAATTTGCTCCCATTCTCTGTTTACCAGTAGTTGGGTCTGGAGGAACTCAAACCCACAAGTGTCACACTTCAGTTGGTAAACAGGTCTGTCAAAATTCCTAGGGGTATTGTTGAAGATGTGCTTGTTCAAGTGGACAACTTTGTATTCACTGTTGACTTCATCATCTTAGATACTTAGCCAGCACAATATTCAGAGAATCCAATCCCTGTTATTTTTGGTCGACCCTTCCTAGCAACTTCAAATTCACTAATCAATTGCAGGAATGTGGTCATGAAATTAACCTTTGGGAATATGACGCTTGAGCTAAATATTTTCAATGTTGCCAAACACCCAGGAGAGGACAGAGAAGAAAGAGAAATAAATTCCATTAAGTCTTTTGTCCAAGACCATCTCAACAACACATTCTCTGAAAAATCCACTGAACTTTCTTTGTCATAATCCATCACATCTGAAATCATGGATGATGATCCAAAGAATTGCCCAATTCATGTTGTTAATACATGGACCCCCAAATTCGAGGAACTTTCACCAAGTGGCACAAAGCCACTCTCATCAAGTGACAAGTCACCAAAGCTTGAATTAAAACCTCTCCCATCTGACCTCAAATATGCATTCCTAGGATAGAACGAGTCATTCCTACTGGTAATTTCATCTAAGCTCACAGACTTGCAAGAGTCTAAACTGACTGAAATTCTTAAAAGTCACAAAAGCACCATTGGGTGGACCATCGCTGACTTAAAAGGTATAAGCCCATTAATCTCCAATCATACTATATACCTTGAAGAGGACTCAAATCCTCTCGTCAAATGCAATGACGACTGAACCCTTACATGAAGGAAGCAGTAAAGACAGAGGTCTTAAAGCTCTTAGATGCCAGGATAATCTTCCCTATCTCTGATAGCAAATGGGGTAGTCCAACTCAAGTTGTGCCAAAAAAATCTTGAGTCACAGTGGTTAAAAATGATGCAAATGAACTGATACCAACTAGAGTCGTCACAGGATGATGAATGTGTATCGATTATCGAAAACTCAATTTGGTAACCAAAAAAGACCATTTCCCTCTTCCCTTTCATGACTAGGTTCTAGAGAGAATCGCATGGCATGAATTTTACTGTTTCCTGGATGGCTATTCCGGATACAATCAAATTGAGATAACACTCAATAATCAAGAGAAAACCACATTCACATGCCCCCTTGGCAATTTTGCATTCAAAAGGATGTCATTCGGGCTTTGTAATGTTGTTGCAGCATTCCAAAGATGCATGTTAAGTCTGTTTAGTAACATGGTCGAGAAATTTTTGGAAGTGTTCATGGATGACTTCTCTATGTATGGTGACTCATTTGATTTGTGTCTGGCCAACCTAGAAAAAGTATTGATAAGATATCAAGAAGCAAATCTAGTGCTCAATTGGGAGAAATTCCATTTCATGGTAACACAAGGCATTGTCTTACGTCATATTGTGTCGTCTCAGGGCATGAGAGTTGACATAGCCAAAATAGATCTGATTGGAAATTTGCCTACTCCCAAGACCGTAAAAGATGTCCGATCATTTATGGGGCATGCAGTGTTTTACAGGAGATTCATAAAAGATTTCAGTACCATAGCTAAACCCATGTGTCATCTCCTAAGTCAGTACGTAATCTTTGATTGGAGTAAAATGTGCCAAAAAGCTTTTGACAAGCTTAAAGGCATGTTAATTTTTGCCCCAATAATGCAACCCCCTGACTGGACTTTACCCTTTGAGCTAATGTGTGATGCAAGTGACTATGCTATAAGTGTTGTGTTGGGTCAACAAAAAGATAAAAACTCACATGTGATTTACTATGCAAGTAAAACTTTGAATGATGCTCAAATGAACTATTCGACAACTGAAAAAGAATTACTTTCCGTAGTCTTTGCTTTGTAAAAATTTTGTTCTTATCTTGTTGGTTCTTCTGTTACTGTGTTCATTGACCATGCAGCATTAAATTTTTTGCTCACAAAGAAGGATTCTAAACCTAGGCTCTTGTGATGGATACCATTACTTCAAGAGTTTGACTTGGTCCTTAAGGACAAAAAGGGTGTTGAGAATGTGGTAGCAAACCATCTTTCCAAGTTAACTTACAAATTTCATGAGGATGGAATGTCAATCAATGAAAACTTCCCCGATGAACAACTGTTCATAATTGATGAGACCCCATGGTACACTGATATTGCTAATTTTCTTGCTACTAGAACACTCCATCCATCCTTTTCCCCCGCAGACAAAAAGAAATTTTTGACAGAGGTTCGTAATTTCTTTTGGGAAGATCCGTACGTATTTAAGTACTGTAAGGATCAAATCATAAAATGTTGCGTCCCCGCTCAAGAATGCAAACAAGTAATAGCATTTTGTCATTCTGAAGCATGTGGAGGTCAATTTTCATCCAAAAAAATCACTGCGAAAATCCTGCAATTTAGATTTTACTAGCCCACACTTTTCAAAGATGTCCATGTCTTTTGTTTAACTTATGATAGATGTCAAAGGTTGGGAAATATTTCAAAGAGAAACATGATACCTCTAAACCCCATTATGATAATTGAAGTTTTTGACTGTTGGAGCATTGATTTTATGAGACCATTTTCCCCCTCCTTTGGCTATCTATATATTTTGGTAGCCATAGACTATGTATCAAAATGGGTTGAGGCAATTCCATGTTGGAATAATGATCATCAAACAGTGATCAAGTTTTGAAAAGGAAATATTTTATCCCGATTTGGAATCCGAAAATCCATCATAAGTGATGGAGGTGCTCAATTTTGTAATCGACCTTTCTAGAATTTGATGAAAAAATACTTGATTTTTCACAAAATTGCAACTCCTTACCATCCACAAACTACTGGACAGGCTGAATTGGCTAATCCAGAAATTAAATTAATTTTAGAAAAAATGATAAATCTACACCGCAAAGATTAGTCGTCAACACTAACTGATGCACTCTGGGCATATCATATTACTTTTAAAATAATTTTGGGCATGTCTCCTTACCATTTAGTCTATGGAAAGCCTTGTAACCTACCTGTGGAATTGGAACATAGGGCATACTGGGCTATTAAGGCAATGAACTTTGACATGGACAAAGCTGGACTAGCAAGAAAACTTCAGATTAATGAATTTGAAGAATTAAGAAATGAAGCATATGACAATGCTAAGATTGGAAAATCCAGGATGAAATTTTTTCATGATAAGAACATAGTGCGAAAGTCTTTTGAACCTGATCAAAAAGTACTACTTTTCAACTCAAGGCTCTGCCTTTTTCTTGGAAAGTTGAAATCAAGATGAACTGGACCTTACATTGTCAAAGTGTTTGAACATGGGTCAGTGGAAGTGTAAAACCCATCAAATGGTAATATCTTTACCGTTAATGGTCAGAGATTGAAACCCTCTGTGGAGGACTTTGTCAAAAATGTGGAGACCATTCTTTTAATGGATCCAGAACAGCGCTCTGAGAAAAGCACCTGCCGACCCAAAAAGGGGCGGGCCAGGGAGAACACGGTTCAACCCGAACCACACTGCCGCCTTTATAACGCCCCACCCCGTTTTCCTCCCTTTCCATGCACCTCGGTCCCTTTTCCCTTTCTTTTCTTTCCTTCTTCTCCTTCTTCTTCTTCTTCTACTTTCCTTCTTCTTCTCCGCTGTTGCGATACTTTGGGCCCAACAACACCATGACCATACTACCGGAATATCTCATCCTTTGTCTCATAATCTACGTGTGTTTACTTTATTTGTACATGGCTATGCTTCTTCTGTCTGCACTAAGAATCAAGGGTTATCACCCTAACCCATATCTGCAACGAGGTGGTTGATTTGTGTATTTTACTTGTAGGTTTCGGCTGATGAACCAGATCTCTACCATTCAAAGCTCACCTAATCGGTAAATTCAAAACATTGGGAACAATGTTCAGTTTAGGTTGGGGGAAGAGAACTACAGTTTATATGAGCCTGAGCCTGTTAGAAAATTTTTAAAATTTCTATTGTTGTTATTGCTTCTGTTGTTGTTGTTCTTGACCAAATTGTGTGCCGTACTTTTACCATGTTTTATATTTTGATGATTATGTTTGTGGGTCATCTCTGTTCATCTTTGTGACTGGCAAACGTTAAAGAACTAGATAGTGAGTCTTAATAGTATAAAAATCATGGATGTTAAACTTTTTTGGTTTAGTCTGGGAGTTCTACAAACTTTTCCTTCTGATGTGCAAACTATGATCATGAGACAAGCAAGATTGGTAAGAAAGAATGAGATCTGAGAACAACAAGCGAAACCCCTGTGCGGCTGAAGCACTTATACCAAACGCCATTGTGCCAAAACACTAGGTGCCTGTAAATAGTGTGGTAGATACTTTCACGAGAAGAGATATAATCGGTGTTCTGAACAAATTTTCGGTCGAGCACTTGATCAATTAGACTAGATAGTGAATGGGCAGAGTAAGGATTACCCTAACACGTCATCCTATTCCGGTACATTTCTTAACCGTTTTGTGAGACAAGAAATTGGGAGAGTTATTGGTTGTTCAAAGGGCACAGGGACAGATGAAGACTCGGATTAGAATAGTTGGGATGAAAGCCAAGGGTCTGAATTTTTGTAAAAATGTTAAATTGTTTTTTTTTTTTGTATAAACTCTTTTGACTAAAATGAAAACATGGGCCGAGTAAGGAACATCCCAATATACCAACCAAAAGCGTGGGTAGGGATTTGTCCTGAGACGCCATGAAATTTGGTTCAAATTTTTATGAATAAAATTCTATAATTGTACATAGTGAAGTGTAGAAATGTTTTAGTTTTGGTTCAACGTTCGAACGTTGACTGCTTACAGTACTCTACTTCTAATAACTCTCTGATGAAACCAAAAGTACTGGGAGCTCAGCATGTTTGAATGCCAATAAACTGTTTGAATGTGACTCAATGTTTGGACGCCAATAGAAAGTTCGAACAAAGAGGGCTTATAGTACTTTGGCCTCTAACAGAACTCAAAGGTACTAGGAGCTCCTAACATTTGAACGAACATTCCCGTTCGAACGATATTTCAAAAATCCTTCTACAAATGTTCAAACGTCACGACTCAGAGTATAAAAGCCTGAACATATTATTCATTTCGAAATCCCCAAAATCCCTCTAAATCTTTGAAACCCTAGAGCTCATTTTTCACTCCTCATACCTCAATCCACCTCAAAAACTTCAATCCTACACAGAAATTTCCAAGTTTTCAGCACCATCTCAACCTCAAAGACGTTCGAACGCCATGCCTAGGGTGAAACTTCCTGGTAGACGCGATCCACCAACAAGTCAAGAGCCAAATTTTGCTAAGGAAGTGATAGTGGAGAGAGTGGGAAGGCAAAGAACAAAAAGATACGATCATACCCGGTTGCCAAGTACCTTAAAGGTCAAAAGGTATGAAAACTTCTACCATAAGCATTCTGTTATTTGCAAAAGGGATGTCGTACTCTCTGATTTTGCTGAATTGGGAATAGAGGAGGAAATAGAAAGGAGAGAATGGGTTTGGTGTTTAAGAAATGGTGGGGAAGCTATTGTTGATTTGGTGCGGGAGTTCTACTCCAACGCCGAAATCATCCACGGAGCGATCCGCACTTACGTGAGAGGTATCCACATTGATGTAGACAAACCCACATACCGCCCAAAGAAAGATGTACCAATGGATAGGGTAGAAAAAGAATTGACTAGGGTAGCCAACTTTTCTTGGACTGGGAGGAATTTTCTGAAACAAGGGGAGTTGACAGATAGATATAAAATGCTAAACCTGATTGTTGTCTCCAACTTTTCTCCCATAAAAAGATCAAATGAAATTTTGCCAGAAATGGCTCGCTTGCTCTATGTAATTGGAAGGGGCCATAGTATTGATCTTCCCTCCCTCTTTTGGAGTGAAATGAAAAAAGGATGTGATGTGAAAAGAAGTGCACTTCCGTTTGGCACTTTGGTGACGGAGATGTGCATCGATGGTGGGGTGAAGGTGAAACTTGAGATGGAGGTGCAAACGCCAATGGGGCCACTCAATAAGGGATCTTTCAAGAGAAGCCGAGGGCATAGTGGTACCCCCGATGCTAGGCAAGAAGTGCCCCCTCCCCAAGGTGTTGATGAGATGCAGGAAGAGTTAGATTGAGAGGAACAGAGGGAGCCAGAGAGAGAGTACATGCAGACTTAGGAGCAGCATGATCAGGGAGGCCCCAGCATGACCCCTCGGCGGACATTAATGGACGTCATGCTTAGCATTGAAGCTAAGCAGGATGAGATCCTTAGGCTTTTGAGCGGTGGTACTGGTGGTGCTAGTGGTGCTGATGGAGATGGGGGAGAGGATTGATTATTTATGTTCTTGAAGGGGAGTAGTTCATTTATGTTCTGAGTTGTTTGTTGTTTGTTGATTCTTCTTTGAATAATTTTTGGGAGATTTCTGTACTATTCTAGAGGCTTTTCTTCTTGATAATTCTTGTGGTAGTTTTGTGCATGTTGTGGACACTTGTATAGTGGATACTTGAAGTGATGGTTTGAATGAATGAATTGCATCACTGACATTATTGTAAACGAGTATTTTTTATGCAATGAATGATTCAGTTTATCACTTTTATTTATTTAAAAAACATGTATAGGGTTAGCACTCTAATTCTTGTTAATAAAGAAACACATGTGGATGTTAAGATTACTTGTGAAAATGACTAAGCACATGATCGGTTTGACACCTCAACTTAACACCCACGACATAAAACCTTAATTTTTTGGAACATCGATGTTATCTTTATGCTTAAGTTGTCAAATGTACATAAGTATTTGTTACTCTTAAAGTACAAGGTGATCAGACTCGAAAACGGAATCGTTATATAACTAACATTCCTTGAAACACCTAACATAACCAGTGGAGACGACAAAGAAAACCATGGTAAGTCTTGAGCTTTACAGTGCTTTTTGAGAGGATATCAACAATTACTCAAAGTAAGCTTTTTCACTTCTGATCTCTTTCAAATTCTTTTTCGCCCGTGTAATGACCCAAGCCACAAAAGCACACATTTACCATACCTTGCTATCGAATTTCTTGCACCCTCTTGCAAATCAATATGAAAATAGAAAGGCAAGAAAAATAGTAAATGATGGCTACTATTGAAAACAAGAAAAATCAGTGGAAGCAGCCAAAAGAGAAAAGACACTGTGAAACAAGGAATTGCCAAGAAAGTGAACAATGGGACAAATGAAAAAAAAAAAAAAAAGAAATTACATTGCCAGGCAAAATATCAAGAACGTTAGAAAAAAGTGTGCAACACTGCATAAAAAGATAGCCTTTGATCACTATTGACGTTATTTCATTAGCCACTAACCTCTGGCCCCATTACAACCAACAAAAAGCCCTAGGTGATCTCAAGTGCGATGAATATGTGTATTATCTACTACAAGTGGGGTGTATTAACTAGAATCTCATTATTTGCTTCAATATTCGTTCTTGAGATTATGCCAAGGTTAAAAACTGGTTTCCTCAAAACTTCACTCTTATACTAATGATGCATGAGATTTTTCGACTAGCCATCTTCTGATCATATGCCACCTATAAGAGATGTCACTATAATCGGAGCGATTTGTTTTGCTGAGAGCATTCCTAGAGAGACTTGTGTAATCAAACCTATCCATGGAAGGTGGAAAAAGGGAATGATTGTTATATACCAACTCTTGGTTTCAGTATGACCATCCTACTACTTAGAGAATCTCAAATACTAATGCGACAGGTGCTATTTTTTGCATAAAGAGAGGACCAATGGAAGAGAAATGTAGGAAATAAGTTACGATTGAGGGTTGAGTGTCCCAACGACCATGATACTAATTCATTTTTTTTAGTCAGTAATCTTGCACACACATTTGTTCGATTGAAGTTTATGGGGAGCTTCACTTAAAACCCTCACGAGAAAACACTTGTCCACTAGGGTAAACCTAGCGGTTCAACGGCTTGTTGCATAAGCTAAATGCAACTGGATGACCCACAAAAAAGGCATTAGGAATAGATTTACCTTTCATTGTCATTGTATTACTAGAGACTAGTAATATTTAGGTTGGGGGGGTGTGATTCGTGCTAACCATTAACAAATTTTACTATGCCTTTTTGGACTAATTGTGCTTTGATGGAGTTTAAGAAATGACATTTCAGGTCCTAAAGTGAACAAAGGCTCAAGAATAACAAAACTCACACTTGAATGTAACACCAGCACAGTAGAGAACAAAATTGCAGAAGGTTGGAACAAAGCAAGAATGTTCGAACGTCAACCCACTTTCTAACGTCCTCGAAAATTCTGCCAAGACCAACTGCTGAGACATGGCATGTTGTAGTCAACAAAAGGGAAATGCTGAGGTACTTGAGTACCACGTTCGAACGTCCTCTGGAATCTTGAGAAGACTACACCACTGGAACCTGGCATGTTGCAAGAACCACAGAACAGAAGTACTTGAGTACAACGTTCGAACGTCAATCCACGTTCGAACGTTGTCTTGGGTGACTGAGGACTAAGTTGCTAAGTGTAAAGTCAAGGTTGTTCAAGACGTATGGAAGTGACCAAGTCAATGACCGCAGGCCACTTTAGTGGAAGAAATCAAATGCCATCTCACGTTCGAATGCCCTCAAAGCAAAGGCAGACTAGACGTTCGAACGTCCCCCTTCAGACTGCCTGCAGAATAGTTGATTCCCATGGGCGACAAACACTATTCACTCATCCTCACCTATCTTCTACCCCCTTCCCTTCCTTGGCTATAAATACTCCCTTGTTGGGAGCTTAAAAGGCATTCTTCCTCTTGTAGAGTAAATGAGGGAGCAATTTTTTCTCTTGTAAAGTAGAAAGTTTTAAGTAATCTAGTTCTTGAATATTTCTTATCTACGTCTATGTTTTCATTTGTATCAACCATGATGGAGGCTTAGACTCCCCTTATAGTTGAAGTCTTTTATTTACTCATGCTAAGTCTTTACATTCATATTGTGACAACCATGATGGAGGCCTAGACTCCCCTTGTAGTTGTACTTGCTTTTATTTACAAGTATCAAGAGAGATAGCTCAACTTTTGGTTGTGGTGGAAACCCTCCAAAAGTAACTAACTTTCTTCTACTTTTGTTATTTATGTCTTTCACTTCCGATGCTTGAGCTTCCTTCTTTCTTAGAAGAGTGAAACTCTTCCACTTTTCTAGAGCTTTACCAAAGCCATGAAGGGTGGGACGTGATGCACTTATTCTTCATTAAAGACTAGCTTTTTGATTATTGTACTATCACTTAGTAGCTCCTCCACTTGGAGGGATGAATATCACTCACTTGTCTAGCATGACCAAAGCAATGACGAGTGAGTAGTTCTTCATTCACTCTTTAGTAAGAGGTGATGAATATGTAAAGATTACCCGGAAGTTATGTTTGTGCAACTCCTTTATGCTTTAATGATTTATATTCAACTTGTTCATTGGATGATTGAATGCATCTAGAAAAGCTAATATACTTTGTATAACCAAGGGTTTCTTCTATGATACGGATGACTCCTGCATAGAAAGACCCAGTGGTTCAAGGCAAGCACCCCGGCTAGCTTTTCAAGACATCTTTTCAATCTCCAACATTATTGCACTTTATTCAAAGAATGGACCATTAAAGCCATGGTTGGATGCCTTGTAGAAACACTTGCTTGTATGTAGACTGGTTAAGTCCCAGCACAGATAATTCTTGTAAACTTTTAGAAAGGCATTGGAATTGTGTGTTTAATCCTTACAGTCCATCTTTATCCTCCAATTAACTTGCTGTTGACACGGGAGTTAATTGAGTCATAAAGCACAAACATAATAAACCAAATAATCAATCAAATCTTCTAATCCTCGCGATAAAGGGTGGTTGTTACATTTTGAGAATCTTATATTTTGTCTTGAATACTCTTGGAAAGAATTTGATATTCTATTCAGGAAATCCCCCAACATCAAATCCTAAAGATTTCCAGTTACTTGGTCTCTATCACTGCTTACTTCTAAACACTAATCATAGTTCCCTATGGATTCGACTCCGAACTTCATCGGATTATTACTACAACTTGACCGCCTGCACTTGAGTGTACACATTTCGGATCAAGTTAGAAGTCTTTTGCTGTTTCCCCGAACTAGAAGAAGAGGTTTGACCCTCCTTCTTTTTTTTCTTAGCACCTGCCTCCTGGATGTTTCTTGCATCATCGACCTATCCCTCAATGGCCATAGCCGTCTCGACCATCGAGTCCAAATCTTGTAGGTAGTGGCCCACAATCTTCCCCCAAATGGACAACTTCAAACCATCCTTGAATCTTCTCACTTTGGCCATGTCTGTGGCCGTATAATCATCAACAAGATGGGCTAATTCTGTGAACTTAGCCACGTATTCCATCACCATCATATTCCCTTGTTTAAAATCCAAGAATTCTCAACTTTTTGTGTGTTGAACAACCATTGGGAAGTACTTGCCCGTAAAGAGCTTCCGAAACCCTTCCCATGTCATCGCCTCTAAGTTCTTCGAGGCCTTTGCCCAATCCCACTACAGATGGGCCTTTCCTTCCAGCTGGAATACAACTAGTCTTATCTTAGTGGCATCAGAGGGGATCTCTATAGCCTCCAAGATCTTGTCAACTTGCTAGAACCAATGGTCGGCTACCATCAAATCCGCCCTTCCCATAAAAGTCGGAGGCTTTTGTACCTTGAACTTTTTGGAGGTTACTTGAGCCCCTTTGGCCCACATTAGTGCTAGTTTGTGCAAAGGCAATCGCCATTGTGCCAATGGTTTCCATAAAAGCTTGTTGGTCAAAGGTCAGTAGTAGTTGGTTGTTGTTTCGCCCACCACCTCCGCCGCATCCTCTTCCTCTATTTGCCATCTAAACACATTTAAAATAAAAATAGAGCACTAAATTAGTATCCCAAGATAGGGATCAAGTTCAAATTTTGAGATTTCTCTCCTAGTCTCACTAATAGCGCATGTCCCACCCACTAGTAGGCATATACACCCTTAACCATCCCGTTCATTCTTTTTTTGACCCCTAAGGTTATGTTCTCTAACCCTAGTATCTCTTTTCCATACACATTTAATCACGCATATTGTTCACATAACATATAACCCAAAACATGCAGCATTTAAAACACATAACATGTAATGCACAATAGATGCAATGATCTAAACCAAGGCTCCATAAGCCCTAGATAAATCGAGAACCTAGTCTTTGATACCAAGCTGTTACGCCCCTAAAATTGAGCGTCCTTTGTCAACCCATTGATCACCCATCAACCCACAGAAAAAACCATGAATGCCGCATAACCTGACACCATGGTACAACATCCCCTTTACCAGGATCGCAACACATAAAGTTTGGGCAGAGTCTCTACTTGATGGTTTCCATTGTAATCCCTAATCTCCTAGCATCATCCCTTAATGTTTGTATAGCTTATAGGGATAGGGGAGTGTCACTCTCCCTCGGAATGATGTGAGAAAGGGGCAACAAAAAAGTGGTGGAATGAAATGCAACAGGTGTGTGAACAAAAGTGCTCCCCAAGTGCAGAGAGACTTTTTGAGTGTCGTATTTTACTTGGAATGAGTGTTCCAAGGTCTTCTCCTTAGGGAATGAAGGGAATTATGTGAAGGTGATTTTGTGAAAAATGAAAAGTGTAAAGTCTTGTAGTAGGTGTTTTGGTAAGTTTTGTTCTTGATGAAAATGAAAGAAAATAAGTGTTGGCTAATCCGAAGAGGTCATTCCAATGGGAATGCCAAGTCAACTCGAAACCTTCCTCCAATGGTTCTTAGATGTTTGATTGATTCATGGGAAGCTAGGGATGAGATAGAAGTGTGGATCCAAGCATAACCCGTAACAAGTCTATGGAATATCAAAGACTCACAACCACATCCACACCCAACGCAGTCAAATTGAACCATCGTACACCGAGAGGAGGAAAGGAAATGAGTTGAAATGGCAAACCCAAGAGGAGGTCTCCCTTGGATTAGGCAATTAAAAACCTAGCTACTCATACTTGAAGGAAATACAATGGTTTAATGTAAAGACATTGGAGAGAAAATGAAGATTTGAACTTAACGCAAAGCAAGAAATCATAAACTATGAAGAAAAATCTTCAATACCCATTTTAAAACTTGAAATGAATAAAACTTAAGAGAACAATAGCAGAAACTAAGATACTCAATTAAACTTGCAAAACACTTGAAATAAATGACATTAAAAGTAAATAATGAAGATTACAAGAGTCTTACAACAAACAACAAGTGAAAAGATGGAAGAAAATGCAAAAACATAAACCTTGTGGAATGTTGTGATTTGATGCATTGGATAGCCTAGGAAGAGCTTAGCCTGCAACCATTGTGGCTGCCCCCTTCTCTCCCATCTTCATCAATGTCATTGCCTCCAAAGTCTTCAACTAGGGTGTAGGGGGAGTGTAAATGTTCAAGGGATGTCAGTGGACAAGTGGGAGAATCAATGGTGAGACCCCAAAGCAAGTGGAGCATGAGTTGCAGGCGTTCTAGGCATTCTAGGAAAAACCTACCGGTAGATTTTTAGGGATCTACCTGTAGGTTTTGGCTACTGTAGTAAAAACTACCGATAGGTCTTTCTGGTAGGTTGCCTGCTCTAGACTAGTTTTCGTAGAATTATCATAAATTTTGATCCAATAGTTTGATTGAGCTGCAATTTTGACAAAATATATAGAACATCTAGATCTACAACTTTCATGTTTTGTACTTTTTTAGATAGTAAGTGGCTCATGGTCAAAAAGGAGGGAAACCGAGGTACTGCTACCAAATGGTGCGGGTGCTGGTGCCTATGTTACCAAGCACCGGTACCTTCTTGATTTCCTTCCCTTTTAAACCTCCAAATCCTCATGTAATGTGTCCATGTATTTACCACTCATCCACGCTTAGTTACAAGATTCCAAAATACATGATTTACACTATAATTACCTACAACATCAAAATTTCAACATCATTCTTAAATTTGGCTAACTCTAAGTAATTAAATGCAAAGTTGAGCTAAAATGCATGTAATGAGTCCATCAAATATGCAATATTATGTGCTCATCAGTCTGCCTTGTATCGGGCACTCCCAACCGCATAACTTGTGTACCATTTAGTCACATTACCCATCTGAGGTCCAATATACAACAATTCATACTCAATTAGTGTCTGTTTACACCATTTGAATAAAAGAACTCAAAGCCCATAAGCATAGTAAAGCATTCTTAAAAGTTAAAGTTTTACGAAAACCTACCAGTAGAAGATGACCATGATCTACTGGGTAGGAAAACCTTCTAGAACAGTTCTACCAGTAGGTTTAGCCTACTAGAAAAGTTCTACCGGTAGAAGAATTCATCATTCTACCTACAGGTCTTACTAGTTTTCCTACGATTCCTTCCTTTTTCAATTCCAATCCATTCGAACCTTTTATGCCAACCCAAACTCATGTAACATCTATTTTAAACAAAAATACAGTTCATATGAGTTCTCTTTACAATCCTTTAAAATATTACATGTTCAAAACTAAATAACGTAACAGTTTTTACAAAACATGTTTCAAAAGTCTCATCTCAGCTTTTCTTCAACAATGAGGACTCAATTGTGAGTCGTCCACCAGTGCATGTCCCACACCTGAAATATTGTCCCCATAAAGGGTGAGCCACGCTCAATACGGTATCTCCTAAAGAGACTACTCCTTAACCTAGATGCATATGAAATGGTCATATGAAAATCACAAACAACAATCAATCCATTTAAGAATATACAATTCAATGATGGATCCTTTACGCCATGTCATGTTATAAGATGGGACACACACATGTAACTCAACCCGAACTTTTACCAACTTCCATCTCCCATGCAATGCCATGAGTATAAAATCGGGCATTCCAAGCCCTTGTCATTGATGTTGCACATTCAATGACCTTTTTAAAAATAAACCATGTGTCTTTGTTGGGTAGCGAAATTTTGGTGTCTCGCCGCCAGTTCACTTTTTTGGACTTTAACTAGAGGAAGTGCATAAACTAGTAATCGAGACTTGCAATCGAGGGAGTATCTAGCCCTTCTTGATATACCCGACATGAGTTTTTCATGCAACCATATGACTCTATTGAACCTTGGTCCGACTGTACCAAGCCCACTTATCAACAACTAAGGATGGTATTTGATCCAACAACATGCACACAGACCTACACTCATGTCAAATGTCCACGAATGCGATATTTTTTGTGCTTATGCAAATGTATATGTACAATTTGCAATTCTCATCGTTATGCAACTAATATCTCAATTACAATTTTAAAAATATGTTCCATATGTCATGTGCAAAATATGAACATTTTAATAACCATCAATAATCACAATGTCAATATATCATATGCATATACCAACATCAATCCCAAGCATGTTATTCCATAATATATGCCAATAACACACTTAATTCACTAAGGCACAATATAAACACATAGCATGTCCACATAACACCATTTTCCAATAAACTATAATCTAGCAATTTCTACACAACAATTCAAGCTAGAATTGATTTTTACCCATTTTCAATACCCATTTCATCAATTTAACAACAATCGACAAGTGTTATACATCTCTAACAACCTACCCATTCTATATCACAACCCTAGAGGTTGGAAATAAACCTAGTTAGGGAGAAAACCCTACCTCTTAAAGCGTAAAAGAAAGGTAGAAAGTCTTCAAGAACACCAATGAAGTCTTAGCCTTTGATTTCCCCAAAATTCCATTTTTGAATCTTTGGTGAAATCCATCCTTTTTGGTATGATTTTGTAGCACTTGATGAGGAGAACAACTTTAATTTTTAGCTTGAGTGGATTCGAGCAATATAGTGATGTAGATCGTAGGGAGCAGGTGGAGCTTCCCTCTTTTCTTTTGATTTTTGAATAATCTGATGGGTATGGGGAGAAATCTGATTTTTCTCCCACATTTCTACCTATTAAATGTTTGGTCCTCATCGCCCCACACATTCACCATTTCTGAGTCTAATTTTGTCCCGAAATGACTAAATTTTATCCCGATTCAAGTTAAAAATATTTTTATATGAACTTCCTTTAAATTATTTTTCAAATTTCAAAATTTTATATTATATCTCATTTTTAGGTCACGCGACACCCGATCGCTTCCTAAAACGTGAAAATCTGACTGTCTCAGAATTCGACGAAACTTCACTGGATAACTAAATTTCATGTGACAAATCCAACAGTAAGGTCCATTTTGTCATTCGAGCTCTAGAAAAATTTAGATTTAATTCGTACTGTAGTGACAAATTACCGTTTTATCCTTTTTCATAAAAATTTAAATTTACCCGAGTTTACAGTCCATGATCATTCTCTCATTCATCCAATCACATTGCATGAATAATAAATATGTATTTATTATAGTTGTAGCAAAAATACATTGGGATTCTATATTCCTTAACACTTCAGGAGTATAAAACATTATTTTTCAATTTCACCCAGATGTAAAATTATATCTGAACTTTCACTTCGATTTACTCATAGTTAGAGGTGGATTCATCCATTGTTTGTGAAACACATTTTGTAGGCCTTTAAGTTTGGGACAAAAAGTTAATCACATCAATTGGAGGCCTTTAATCACATCAATTGGAGTTTGGGAGAAAAAGTTATGACCATATTACTATTAACATATCTATAAATAACAAAAAAAGAAAGAAACTGCTCCACCAAAACATGGTCTTTTACAAAAACATTTTGGATAAGTGTTCTAAAACAAACCAAAGACAAGATTCTCAATTTAACACATCGATCTATTAATGTCTAATACTAATAATCATGTGAAAAATTATAACTACTTTAAATTTAACTCACTTTATGTGGATCTAAACATTCCATGTATTTCACCTAGTTTAGTATAATTAAAATTCTATAACAATCAAGTTTGTATTATACAATGAATAATGGCTATGATACCACTAAAAGCAATTGATGTAATGTAGCGGCAAAATTTTAAAAATTTCAATTCCTTTAGCACAAGATCTATCCATTGTCAAAATAACACTGCGAAACCCCAAAATCAATTTATCAAATATTAACCTGTGGAAGTATACCCATGAGTACTGCATAACATGATACCACGTCATTACACCACATTCGTCGAGGTCATAACCAAAACAAACTTTGGGTAGATTCTCCTCTGTATAGGAACCCTACCCAATCCGTAACCTATGCATATAGTAATTCTAGGACCACTCCAAGGTCCAATCCCCATCAATTAGGGTTTATTATTCTCCATTTACATCACCCTAAAAGGGTTGTTCCTGGAGTGAAAGCCCTTCAGTGTTATGTTTTAAAATTTCAAATTTTGGGAAGAGGTACCAGTACCTATGCCTTCTGTCTACTAGGTACTGGTACCTATATACACTGGTATCGGTACATGAACCTACTATTTTCTAGGTACTGGTATCTATTTGTCTTGGTATCGATACCTGAGCCTACTATCTATTGGGGTACCGGTACCTAGTGTCTCGATACCGGTACCTAAGCCCACTGGAATCTAGGTACTGGTGCTTATGGGTTTAGGTACCGGTATCTAGGTCTTCAGACATTGTGGTATTGAGACTTAATCACTTAGGCACTAGTACCTGAGCCCAAATTTTCCCCCATTTTCAACTCTTAGCCATCCAAATTCATTCCATGTTCATCCAAAATCATACACCATTCACTTACTTCAAAATATAGTCCAAAAGATTTCATTGCATGTCCCCTTTATACAAATTTACAAGCTTAAAATGAACTACATAATTGATTAGAAATGTAATTCAAAAGCCATATTCTGGCTTCCTTATCAACAAGGGCCCAAGTGAGAGCCGTCCACCAACGCTTGTCCAACACCTAAAATATGTCCCCATAAAGGGTAAGCCACGCTGAATAGGATATCTCCTACGGAAGCTACTCTCAAACCCACATGCATACGAAATGTTTACATGCAATTCAAAATCAATCATCCATTCAAGAATATATAATTCATAATGAATACCACAATGTCATGCCATGTTATAAGATGAAACTCACACATGTAATGCAACTCGAGCCCTCCATTGGCTCCCATAACATGTATCATGTCATGTGTATGTATCCGGACATTTCAAACCCCCGTCATTGATGTTACACATCCGATGACCATTCATAACTCCTGGGTCTTTCTTGGGGCAGGTATTTATAGACTTCCACCAACGGGTACCCAACCGACATGACATCTATGGACTTCCACCAATGGCTCCACGTACATCGACATACTTTATGAACTCAATACCAATAGGAATGCATATCCCAAATTATTAGGTCTTGCACCCGAGGGAGAATCTAGCCCTTCTTACTAACCTCGGCCTTTATTTTCAATGCAACCCATGCGATTCAGTCGAACCCAGGTCCAACTTTTCCCAACTCACATATCAGCCCAACAAGGATGGTATGTGAGACCCGAACAAACTAATTATATATTTTATTTTCTGTCGGGTGCTTGATGGTTTTTGTTGTATTTCCTATCCTCCGGACATCATCCCTTAATGTGTGTATGGCTTATAGGAATGGGGGAGTGTCACTCTCCCTCGGAATGATGCAAGAAATGGGAAAATAGAATAATGGTTAAATTAAATGTGTGTGTGAGCAAAAATGCTCCCCATCCATAGAGAGACTTTTATGTGTCGTGTTTTACTTGAAAATCTCATTCCAACGTTATCTCTTCAAGGAAGGAGGCAAATCGTGCTGAAGTTGATTTTGGTAAAAGGAAAAGTGTAAAAAAAATTTGTTGTTTGAGTTTGGATTGTTTGTATCTTGATGGAATTGTAATGAAAAACAAGTGTTGGCTAATCTGAAAGCTTCATTCCAATGGGAATGCCAAGTCAACTAAAAACCTTCCTCTAATGGTGCCTAGATGTTTGATTGATTCGTGGGAAGCGCAGGACTAAATGAAAGTGAGGATCCAAGCATAACCCGTGACAAGCCCATGGGATATCAAAGACTCACAACCATGTCCACACTCGACTCAGTTAAACCGAACCATCGTACACCAAGAGGAAGAAAGAAGATGAGTTGAAATGGCATACCCAAGAGGAGGTCTCCCTTGGATTAGCCAACTTAAAAATAATCTACTTATAATGAAAGCAAAGATAATAATTTAATGGAAAGACATTGTAGAGAAATGAAGATTGGAGCTACAGCTAAGTTAATGCAAGAAAATACAAACTACATGATAACGCATTTAATTCCTATTTAGAACCGCTTTGAGATGAAAACTTAAATGCATTAACGGTGAAAGATAGAATAGAGCATTAAACTTGAAATGAACCTGCAATAAATGACATTGAAGACTTTAGACAAATCTTAGAAGATCCTTACAAGAGATTACAAGACAATGTATTGAAGAAAATGCAAAAATATTAACTTCTCTCTCTAGCACTATTCATCTTCTTCCTTGGACTCTTTCTTTATATTACAATGTATATCTCTAATGCTGAAAAATGGTGTATATCCTCTGCCAAAAATGTCCATGGAGAGCTATCATAGGTGTGTCGCAGGCCTTACACCAAAAGGGGGAAACTTTGATGGAGTGTTGCAAGCTACGACAGCCTAGCCTTTCCCTCCCATTTCCTTCCTCTTCTCTTTCCTCGTCATTAATACCAAGGCCTTCCAATTCCAAGTAGGGGTGAGGGCAACCTTCCAGACGTGTATGGAATGTCAAGGGACTTGTTGGAGAAGTGTAAGTAGGACCCCCAAGTTGTAGAGTTGAGTTACATGTTGTCTGGGCAATCTGAGCAAAACCTTCCTGAAGGTCGACAAAAACCTTCCGGAAGGTTTGTGAGGAACAGTTAAATGAAGAAACCAGTAGGCAAAACCTTTCGGAAGGTTTCATTCCAATAGGTAAAACCTTCCAGAAGCTTTTCACCCAAACTGCATTTTTCTTGGTTTCTTCACCCTCCAAGCCTTCCTTTAAGCTATCCCCTCATCTTCATTTACTTCTATCACTTTAATAGAGGCTTAACTTGAATCATTTACATTCTTTTTCCTTTATTTACACAAAACTCCATCATAATGAAGATTAAACACATTACTCCCCAATCTCTTCACAAAAGCAAGTATAACATGGCATATTAGCATCCAAAATATGTCATATTTTGTGCCAATCATCGGGGGTTTAAATGCGAGTACTTATTTTAGTCATTATATTTAAAGTTGAAATAGTTGAAAACACATAAATATCTTCACTTCTTTTAGATTGGTAAGTCATATTTCGGGGACAAAATTCCTAAGGGAAAAATTCTTAGATCCTAACACGCATGACAAACATATAATATTTGTAATAAGCATATTCACATGTGACATGCATACGTAGGATTGGAAACCAGTATTTAATTACGAGTAATGCTATAAGACCTGAATTTGAAAGATGAATATTTTAATATGCAGAGATAATTTATAAATAATGATTATAGGGAGAATTGTTTTATTTAAGTGTAAAATTTTAAATAGAAATGTTGATATGAGATATGACTTTATTATCTTGTGTACGTTAGCGCATATGGAATGAATTGGGTGGCAAGCATGTGACATCAATTTATTGTTGTTAAAATAAAATGTCTTAGTATATACAAGGAGTGGTTAAGGGTCCAAAATACAAATTTAATGGGTGATCAATATTTTGGATATGCATATAAAGAAAAAGTGGACATATACATATTAGTATGTATACATATATGCACATAAGAAAACATATAAACGGAATATATGTGTGTATATGCTAGGAGAGGTGCATATATATATATATATATATATAAGGAGTTTTACTTGGAGATTTTCGACAAGAACAACAAAAAAGAAAGAAGAAAGAAAGAGAAAAAGAAGGAAAGGGAAGAAAAAAAAAAGTGTGGGTGCAAAGGTAAGAATAATAATTTTTTTTTCTTATTCTAAGATGTAGGATTCCAACTCTAGTACATACATTTTGAGTGTTACATGTATTTAAAGTATGGTATCTTGTATGTGTTTTAGGTGTTGTATATATATATATATGTAAGTATGATGTTTAGTATGAACTTTGGTTAATGCATGAAGGATTTACCTCAATATTACAGTAAGTGTGTAAATTTAGTGTTGTTACATGAAAAATAAAAGAGTAGACTTATAGCATATGGGTTTATTGGGATGCTTGCTATGAATGTGTAGTACCATGGGTTTTGCTTGAAAAAATTAACATAGTAGCTTGGGGGTAGCTTAGAAATCTTGTGAATTGTTCTTGAATTTTCATGAATCCATGGGTATGAATAATTAGAAGTAAACATTTCATTTGATGCTTGAATAGAAAATTACACAAATTCAAGAATACATTTTAATTTGGGTGTAATTGGTTCTAATAAATATTACCTAAACGAATTCAAGAAGATTAGCTCAATTTAATTTGAGTAGATAATTTTACTCGATGTGAATGGATTACTTCACTTGACTTGAGTTGATTTTCAAACTATTACTTTAATCGATTCGAGTAGTTAATGTTATTTAATATAAATAAATTATCTAATTTGAAGCGACATAATCACTAAACTAGGTATGAGTAAACCATCTCGAACTTAAGCAGTATTGTGACACCCCAAATTCATGGGGTCCGTTAATTTCCCATCAACTCATGGAATGCCCGTGGATACCGTATAACTCGATATCGCACCGTTGTGTCCCATTTACCAGGATCCATAATTTAACGAAATCCGGGCAGAGTCTCCTTTGTACGGGAAGCTCTACCCCAAAACACAATCTGTGCAATCAACATTTACATGACCCATCCGAGGTCCAATATAATACCATAACCACACAGGGTCCATTTTATACGTAAAACTTGACCACACCGGGTCCAATCATCATATTTATATCAAAATATGCAAGGTTATATTAAAACAGTCCATATATACTCTATTACAATTCCTTTACACATTACATGCCAAAATTTAATTACAAATCTACTTTTACAAAAAAAAATGGATTGGAAGCCACAAGTCGACTTTTCTTCAACCATGTGACCCGGATTGTGAGCCGTCCATTGGTGCATGACCCACACCTGAAATGTTTCCCGTATAGGGTGAGCCAATGCCCAGTAGAATAATCCCTACAGAGGCTACTCATCACCTAAAATGCATATGCAATGTATAAATGCAACATTTCACAACAAGTATTCCCTCCAACAATAACATATAATACAATGTTGGAAAATCATGATGCCATGCCAAGTAATGAGATGAAACTCACCCATGCATGCTATCCCGAGCCCACACCGACTCCCACAACACAATGCGACACTTACGTGTAAAACAAACGTCTTTGATGAAACACATCCAAAGATCATTTTGAAATCAACCATATGTCATAAAACTAATTCATTCTTGGATGTTTCCCATCAAATGAATAATTTATATATCAAAATCATGTGCCTTTATGGGGTATCGGATTCAGGAATCGCACCTCCGGCTCCGTACGCCGTTACACTTTTCTGGAATTTCACCGCCGGTAAGTGTATGAACCAAGTGGTCGGGTTTTTCACCCGAGGGAGTGTCTAGCCCTACTTGCTATACCCGACACAAGTTTTCTTATGCATGTCACCGTGCGACTCCGTAGGACATTCCATCCCACTTTCCCGAGCCTACCATCAAGAACCAATGTTGGTGTTGATCACCCCATGCAACCCTACACCCACACTCATGCATGTAGCCCATGAATGTGATGTTAATTCCATGTCCATATTGCAATGCATGCCAAATGACAATTTTTAAATATCATTGTATACCATGACAATTAATATCATTTGCATATAATCACATAACCATTTCAAGTTCAATATATCCAAGAGCATATATCAACACTCCATCAACATGATAACACATAATACATGCTAATATTACATTTCATTCACAAGGCATAATATAAAACACAAAGCATGCCCACATGATCCCAATTTTCAAGGGATTACATAAATACTTCCATATACCAAAATCAAGCCAAGATTTTATATGGATCATTCAAACAAAATAAAAATCAGAATATATGATTTTTATATAACCAATTATCTAAACATTCAAGAAATCACAAACTAGCACTTTCTAACTACCAATTCACACTAAAATTGATCCTACCCATTTCCATAGCACCAATCATAATGGAAAAATCTTAGAAATACCCAAAACAGCCCACATGAACCCTATGGACACCTTAGGTTAGAAATAGGTCCGAGTAGGAGGAACCCTACCTCTTGAAGCGTAAAGAATTTGTAGGAAGCCTCAAGAACAAGATTGAAGTCCAAAGCTTAGATTTCTCCAAAATCCTCCCTTTGAATCTTCGGTGAAAATCTTTGTTTTTGGTACCCACGCGTAGCTCTCGTCGCGTAGATCGACTTTAATTCTTGGCCCGACGAATTCCGACCGACGGAACTCCGAGAATCGGCGAAAGAAAGCTTGAAGAATTTTATTTTTTCTCCTTAGCTCTTTGGTTTGATCCAGCCGGCAGCAAATGAAGAAAATGAAGAGCAAATATCTGATTTGCTCACTTTTATACCTTCTAAACACTTGGCCCTCGTCGCGCCAAGTGTCATCCTTTGTCCGGGTCCGTTTTCATCCCGAAACGATTAAATTTCGTACCGATTTAAACTCAAAATATTTTATATGAACTTTATTTAAAATATTTTTTAAATTTTCAAATTTTTATAAAAATTTCGTTTTTAGGGGTCATCGAACACCCGTCACCTCGAAAAACGTGAAAAATCTGACTATCTCAGAATTCGACGAAATTTGTCTGGGTAACTAGATTTCGTGAGACGAATCCAATGGTGAGGTCCGTTTCATCATCCGAGGTCTATAAAAATACCAGTTTTTTTTTTAACTCACACTATAATGGCAAATTACCATTTTCCATTTTTTTTTTTTAGAAAAAGTTAAAATTTTTCCCGGGTTTCACAAGTATTATGTATTAATGTATGAGTGGAATTGTGAATATTGGTTATGCCAGGTCCAGAGACGAACACCGCTAAAAATCCCACACTAAAAGCTATGGCAGAGGGGTCGTCTACGAGATAAAACTTTGCGCAAAGTAGGTGCACCACCCTACAAATTTTTGTGATAATTTATTAGACTTTTAAACATATATTTTTTCTATGGTTATTGTTGAAAATAATTAAGACACACAGTACTGTTACAAGAGTCGTTTAAGTGATGAAAGAGGATTATGTGAGTTGGGTTGTCTAGGTAACATTAATTATTTATATGCCTTGAGTCGTCTACGTGACGGGATTTGATTATGTTGTGGAGTCGTCTAAGTGACTTGATCAAAAAGTCTCTGTGATGTGGGTCGTTTGAAGGACATAAACCATTAATGTGGTTTGGGTTGTCCTAGTGACAAATGATATCTATGTGGTAATACAAGCTTGCAATACAAGTTGCCTATGTGGCACAAGAATCTATGCAACTAAATATAGCATGTGTGGCAGTTGTTGTTTACAGGGCGATTAGTTTGTGTGCCTATGGGGGTATTCATTGTGTGAAATATTTTAATTATGTGAAAGAAAATATAGGTGTTGTATATTTTTCCAATGTGGTATATATATGTTATGTCTATTTAATGTAAATGAATGTGTGTAAGGTGAAGTATAATTTGAAAGCATGTATCTGATGTGTGATTAAGGTAGTTCCTAAATAAATAAAGTTGCCTTTTCACTTGTGCTCATAAATATCGATCGCATATTTGCACTTACTAATGGTGTTAATGACTTTTTAGGAAAATTCATAAATACGTGAGTCTATTGTCGAGTCTAGAGGGTCGATTAGGATGTCATCATGGGGGTCATGTTTATATGTCCTTCAAATTTAAATTGTATTTTTATATGTTATATTTTTTAGATCAATATTATGGTCTGTAAATAAGTAGGGCTCATGGCAAGCCATTCTACTAAGGGGTTTGATGAATTTTTTTTTATGTGCTTATATATATATAAAACAAGGTGTATGAAAAAAAAATAGGAATATAATACAGATATTGTTCCTCAGGTTGGGTTTTGATCAAAATCATGCACACACACCCACACTCATATTGAATGCCCACGAATGCGATGCTATCCATGCATAGGCAAATATGATGAACAATTGCATCCCATATCTGTATGCAATCAACTTTACAATTGCAATTACAATAACATGTTCATCATATCACAAGCATATTCCATCTCCACAAACATTTCCAATTTCTTAATGTACATTATATCATAAAACACATAATTATATTCCACAACACCACCAAGCATGTTATATCATATTCTATACACATAACACACTTAATCAAGCATAGACATTTTATCAAACACCTAGAAGGAACATGGATTTGGTAAACACATAGCATGCCCAAATTAACACATTCGTTATGAAATTCCAAAGAAAGCAATTTCATCAAACTCATTCATAAAAGAATTGGTTTTAGCATTTTCCTATATGCATTTTTATATTCCAACAATCCTAGGTATGTGTTATACATGATGTGACGCCTCTAAAACTGGGGGTCCCGTTGACAACCCGTCAACCTGCAAAAATGTCTGTGAGCGCCACTTGATTCGACATCACGCTAATATTATTCCATTACCCGAAATTTTAACTCACACATATTACCCGTGTTCTTTTAATCACTTAATTTAACCATGGATCAAGGTACCACAATTCATGCCTCTCTATTGTCCAATTACATCTTTGGAACCAAAGGAATCAAAGATCGAGAGCACAATGCTTTAGTTTTAAAATTTCAAAATTTTGGAGAGAGTACCGGTACTGTTTGCTCACTGGTCCTGGCAGTACCGGTACCATTTGGACTATACCAGTACTGTCTGCCTTCCAAAATTTTGTTCAAAGTTTTGGAAAGAGTACTGGTACTGTGTACCGGTATTGTCTGCTTGCTGGACCAGATTGTACCGGTACACTGTACCATACTCTCTGCCCAGTTTAGCATATTTCTATTGTTTTTCCATTTCAAAACCATTTCAAATCATCCCAACACCATCCGAACATGTCTAATGAAGTTTATCGCATAAAAATTGATATCTACAAGTTCTATTACAATGCATTCACACGATTTCATACTCAACATCGTAATTTTACAAAGTTTATACAAAATGTATTACAAAAGCCAGAAGTCGGCTTTTCTTCATCTTTGAGGCCCCAAATGAGAGTCCTCCACCGGTATAAACCCCGCACCTAAAATGTGTTCCCGTATAGGGTGAGCCAATGCCTAGTCGAATATTTCCTACAGAGGTTACTCCCTCCCTAGATGCATATGCAATGTTTATGTGCAACACTTAGCCATCATTTCCCATTCCAACAAGAACATGTAATTCAATGTTGAAAAATCATAATGTCATGCCATGAAATGAGATGAGACTCACTCATGCACCTTAACCTAAGTCCACACCGACTCCCACAACACAATGTGATGCACGTGTGTCATAAATCAATTATTGGTGAAACACATCCAATGATCTTTTGAAATATAATTCATGTGTTTTGAAAACTATTTCATTGTTGGATGTCTCCCGTCAAATGAACATTTATATAACAAAACCATGTGTCTTTGTTGGGTATCAGATTTTGGAATCACACCGCTAGCTTCGTACGCCGTTACACTTTTCAAGAATTTCACCTCAGGGGAGGGTATAAACCAAGTAATCGGGCCTCTCACCCGAGGGAGTGTCTAGCCCTTCTTGCTATATCCGACACAAGTTTTTCTTTCATGCAACCATGCGACTCAGTCAGATTTTTAATCCAACTTTTCCCGAGCCCATCACCAATCACCAAGTATGATCATTGATCCAACCATGCACACACCCACACACACCCATACTCATGCCCATGGATGTATTTTCCCCATGCAATATGCAATGTAATGCACCATTGCAATGTCAATGTCATGCCCAATACACAAGGAATGCTAATGTGTGTAATGGGTGTGTGTGTGTGCATGGTTGGATCAATCATCATACTTGGTGACTGGTGATGGGCTCGGGAAAAGTTGGATTGAAAATCTGATTGAGTCGCATGGTTTCATGAAAGAACAACTTGTTTCGGGTATAGAAAAAAGGGCTAGACACTCCCTTGAGTGAAAGGCCCAGGTACTTGGTTCATACACTCCCCTGAGGTGAATTTCCAGAAAAGTGTAATGGCGTACGGAGCCAACAGTGTGATTCCAAAATCCGATACCCAACAAAGACACATGGTTTTGTTATATAAATGTTCATCTGATGGTAGACATCCAACAATGAAATGGTTTTCAAAACACATGAATTATATTTCAAAAGATCATTGGATGTGTTTTACCAATGACTGATTTATGACACATATTGTAAAATCTGGGGAAATTTAAACTTTTTCAGAAAAATGGCAAAATGATAATTTGTCACTATTATGCGGGTTTAAAATGCATATTTCTAAAGAGCTCGGATGGAGCAACGGACTTCACCGTTGAATTCGTATCGCGAAATTGAGTTACCACGTCGAATTTCGAGATAGTCAGATTTTACACATTTTTCGAGACAATTGGGTGATGAATGAACTTTCAAAGGTCTCCAAAAACAAAAATTATAAAATTTCCTTACAATTGAATAAATTTTCAAATAAAATTTACTTGAACTGAAATCGGAATTTAATTAAGACGTTTCGGGTTAAAAACGGACCAGGGAGTGATAAATGTGCGGGGCAATGTGGACCGCACAATTAAAAAGTATAAATAGTGTGAAATATCTAAAAAAATCAGATATTCTCACCCTTTGACCTGCTGTGTTTAGATGTTAGTTGTAATATTATCCATATATTTTTGTAAAAAGGTGTGTGTGTGTGTAATGATTTCTTTATTTTCAAAAATCACTTAAGAAATATTACCATCTTTTATGGTAGTCTGGATGCCAATCCTCCCCTGGAATACAATCAGCAAAGAATACACATATGTTATAGTAACTGTTCACTCAGTAATTACATGTGCTGAGAATATTGTTAATAAAGCAAATAGTTTCACATGTAATTAATCCAAAGATCAGTTATTTGAATAAAATTGGAATTTGACATAATCTCATGAAAGAATATTAACACAACATTAAACATATTATCAACATCCTCCCTTTTTTGGATTGATAGGTTTAATATGAATGCATGATTTCTAGAATCAAAAAGGACTTTGTTAGGGTTACAATGTGGCCATTTGTTTAGGGTTTAAGAAACAACGTCAATATGATTCAAAGGCTATCATTTCTTAGCATTATGACACACCTCTTTTTATTCTTTCAAGACAGTGCAAGATCATTCTTTTCATTTTTCCTCCATTTTTCACTTTCTTGGCTCTTTTCTTTCTTTCTTTGTTCTTTGAAATTTTTTTTCACATATTTCCTTTTGCTTTTGAACATTGATCATTTTTTTCTTTACTCTTTTCTACCTTTTCTTCTTTTTCCGTTTTTTTGTATCCTGCTGATTTAAAAGAGGGTGTAAGAAAATCAGATAGCGAAGGTAGGGTTAATATATTTTTATATGGCTTGGGTATTTTTAGGTTTTTATGAAAATAATTTATACTTTTTCAGGCTTAATCATGGCTAACTAAGGATATAATTCTGTAAAAGAAATGGTTAAGACTCAAGATTAATCAAAAATGGCCTAAGATCATTTTCCATAAATCATACATTAGTATAATCTCTAAATGAAAGTCTAAGAAACATTCTAACAATATAATTTAATAAGTGCTAATAAAAACAAAACTAATGAGATTATTCAGAAAAAGTTTACTACTGAATCGAAGATTTTTATTTGAGTAAATGTAGAATATCTCTCCAAGAAAGATTGGTTCAAAATCTGCAATAGGTCTTACATTTGCACTATATATGCAAAGATTGTAATATTTCACAAGGTTTTTTTAACAATAAAGAAATCTAATTGTACTAAATATATTAAGTTTCAACAAAAATATTAAGATAATTCACAACCAATATATGAAAATCCCGCATGATCAGTTTAAGACTATTCTTGCTAAGCATGGAATATTTATCCTAATTCAACTGTAAATTATATAAACTAATTTACCTAACTCAAAAACATAAGTTTCATAACAATTAACAAAAACAAACTTAAGCACAAACAAGTTCAAAATTGGAAACAGGTTCAAAACATAAATAAGTTTAAGATATAAAGTAAAAGTGCATAATTTAAAAGATGAGTGAAAGATAGCAAAAGTTTTTTTGAATTTATAGCCTTTAAGAAATAGATGGTCTTCCTCCAAAATGCTCTCAAAGTAACGTCAGCATTTTCGCTTGATTCTGCTCATAATCATCCATGCGTTTGTTGATTTATGTCATGCTGGTACCAAGCTAGGTAATAGTGGTCTCTAATCCTAGAAAAATCTACCTATGATTCTTGTCATCCATTGGTATGTATGGCTAATCCTCTTGTGGCTGTGGCTATTCTTGTGCGAAAAATTCTTCAGGTGCTTGGAATGGCTTCTCTTATGGTGGAGGTGGTGCTTTAGGTTGTTCCTTAGGTTGTACTCCATGACTCTTTTTCAAAGATGTTTTATCTAGTGGTCCACAATGTCCCATTGTTTTCCACGAAGGACCAACAATTACTCCCTTGTCCCTACATAACTGAGAAACTAACATAGCCTATGGGAGTGAGGGTTTCTTCCTATCCATAACAAGTAACATTTGATCCATGATAAGGTTTAGCAAATCAATTGTGTGTCCCATCCCAAATGCATACAAGAAATAGCCCTGCTCAGTATAAATTTGATTCTTCTGGGCTCGGGGGTAACAAATTGTTTACTGTTATCCAATTTAGAATTCTGTATTTGTCTGTCAAATCCCCTTGTTTTATGTATTTGTTTGGCCTTCCCCAAAAAACTTTTGGTTACCTATCAATTCTATCCCTACATTAGTTAAATCAAGCAGTTCAGTGTAAGGATATTGCGAGTTGGGTGGTCTTTGCATGGGATGAAAAAAATTGGCTAAAGTTGCCAGTGTAACTTGAAAAATACTACCTCGCGCGAACAAACACAATTGTCTTTCTCTAATTATTTCTGCATTACTGTAGAATTTATGGACCAAGCAGTCATAAGTAATAGTAATAAATCTAACATAATTCAACCATCCTCTTTCAGCAAGAATTTGTCAAACTCCTATGTTTTCAAAATCCTCAAAAATTACCAGCCTTTCTGTAACACCCCAAAAACCCCCTTGGGTGACATTACATTCTAAAAACCATTCACCGCATGAGAGCATTAAGTAAATCCATCACGACGAAAGTTTCATTCATCCACCATTCATATTTTAACAAAATTTGGGTAGAGTCTCCTCTGTTCGGGGAGCTCTACCCAAAACACAACCTGTGCAATTCTACTGTAATGACCACACCGGGTCCATTTAACTACCATAAAATCAATTCATCCAATTTACATGTTATCCCAAAAGAATAGGCCAAGTTATGGCCTTTACATTCCCACAAAAGTACTATAATACACAGCGGAATTTATAAAATAAAAACTAGGCTATACAATTCTCCCAAAAGATTATCCAAGTCTATAACAAAAGAAAGGGGGGTCGCTCTAAGCATCCACCTCGGGATCCACGCTCCCTTCTATCGGAGTCTCCAAATATGTCGGCCCCTCGACTCCCAGCTCCTCGTCAAAGGCAAAATCTGAAAGGTGGGGAAGTAGGGGGGTGAGCACAAGGCTCTGTAGGAGGATCCTTCCAAACCCATTCAAGGTTTTGAAATCAAGTAAAACAGGTAGGTCACGTTTCGCACATACATATAAATGAATTTTAAAGTAAAGTAAGGACATTTTAAAGGAGATCTCAAGTTTGTACAATAATAAGGACTTGAACGAAAATAAAATCACGTTTAATTGACAAATAATTTTCAACATAATCCACTCCACCATACACCATTTCCACAAGGTATCGCGGCATCCCATACTACCCGAAACTCTTGGAAAAATAATATTTGGTACAATGAACAAAAATTTCTATTTGGTACCACTCAAGTAGGTTGTCGCTTCTCATGAATCTACCCGGCGATTCTACCTCGTTCACCCATTTCCACTAACAATCACAGACCAATTTAAGAAGGGCGTGTACCATCTCATACGGCCTTGACGAGATCCTTCCAAGGTGTCTAGTATACTAACCCTTTTCCCCGGTATCCGTGAACAATAGTGGTCACTGTCACCACAGTGATCCACTACGAGCATTAGGCAGCCATCTCACCCCCCATTGGGATAGACTAACCTCTAATGCTCTACGACAGTTTTCGAAGGTAATCCAAGTCCCTCACAACACCATACACAAGAGTGACATACCAACAATATACTCAACCTCATATACAAGCAAATTCCATGATGTTTCCCCAAATTTTCACAAGCAAGATACATAATAGAACAATTTAAGAAAATATACCCATTTCGCAAATCATGTAACAAGAGACAAGTTTAAAGGAAATAAGCATGAGATCATCAATACAATCATTTTACTACCCAACACAAAGTTCTAGAATTTTCGAAATCAAGATGATGTGAAGATATAGAGAAAAATCCATATTTCCCCCAAAAACTAGAGTTTGATGGATTTCCAACCATCATTTTGTTCAAATCATGGGAATGTTTGTAAACATACCAAGGAACAAGAAACCCATAACAAATACATACTATTAAGAGCCAAATTCTACATGTATAATAACCCTAACATCAATGGACAAGGATGGAAGAAAACCCTACCTCAATGTTCTTAAAAACCTAGGTTTAGTGTGAAGAAGATGAAGATTTGATCTTCTTTGAAGTATAGATCTCCTCTTGATCTTGTGTTTTATCCTTCTCTCTTCCTCTAGAGTCCTAAGAGAAGTGGGTTGAGAGTGGAATGAGAGAAATGAGAGTAAAGGCTGAAATCTGTGTTTTTAAACACAAAAATCCCAAATTTTTTTTTCTTTTACTGTTCATGGGCTGCTTCGATATTACTTTGTTATCAGGGCATAACTCTCTCATCCGAGCTCCGATTGAAATGATTCAAGATGCTATGGAAATCTAAGAAAGAACTCTACAACTTTCATGTTTTGAGTTTTAAGAGATATTGACTACATCAAGGTCTAAATTGGGTTTGAAGTTGCAGCCAGTGCACAGTTCACGTGCACTGTTCACTATTTCATCCCTTTTTCCATTTCCAATCTACCAAATTCAAACACACATCGCTACACCTATCCCCATTTTTACAACAATTATTTAATATATATCTATATGCATATATATAAAATAAAATGCGGAGTGTTACACTTTCAGGAATGATAGTTTTGGAGATAAAGTGAGCATCATACCAGGCCTGTTGTTCAAAATTCTGAAAAATCACCTCATTGTAGATATTTTCTGGTCCAGGTTGTTGTGGAGGTGCTTGAGGTTGCTGAAGTTGATCCCTTGGTGCACGACTGGAAGAACCTCTTGTTCGACACCTTGAATCCATATATTTTGTTGATTTCTCTTCAAATACTTGATTTTGACTGATTTCAATCGGTAGAAACCTTCAAAATGTGATGGGTAAATGAATAATCAGAGAAGATTAAAAAAATTGGTCAAGTGTGGTGGATTTGAGAGGCCTTCTTTGGAGAAAACTAGCTTTTTCCGTAATTGGCTTGCGAGGGAATGAGAAATGATCGGTTTTTGCATGGAGGAGATATTTATATAGGCACTATCGTGTAGACGCTAGCCCCACCATCTGGACAGTGCTAGTTGATTGGTTTTTGTATTTTGCACTCTGCAGGTTGCTGACAATGTTCTGAATTTCTGCATCTTAAAAATTCCTACAATTAAAAATTAATTACAACTCTAACATATTCAACAAAACTATGCTAACCACTCTTATTCTTTCTATTTCAAAAAATTGGTTTTATTAATTATTTATTTGTTATTATTTATTTACTAATTTTCCTAATTATTATATAGTTATTCACATTTATTTACAATGGTATAGTTGATCATACTAATTCAGAATCACAACTTTCTAGATCAATAATACTATTGACACGGTTAACTTCACTTCTCACATATCTTGTTAACATAGGGGTAGAATAGGACGATGCCTCGGGATAATTCTTACTTTTCCCATACCCACCGAGACACTTTGATCATCGGTATTTAGCTAATGTACTTTTTCTGCACTAGGGTCTTGGTTGACTTTGAAAATTTTCTAAATTTCTAACCCTTATGACTTTTTGCATGATCAATGCATGTATATCTTTTGGAAGATGACATAGTAAAATTAAACTTAACCAGAACAGTTTTTCGTCCATTATACAAATATTTTTCACAAAATTGTAAAAATGGCTCAAAATTTATTGACTCACTATCCGGTTCTTTAACGTCTGTCGGTCACAAAGACGAACAAATTTATAAAAAGCATTGAAATACTAAGTAGATATAAGTAATTTCTCACATAAGTAAATTCACACACTCTCCCCCCAACTTAAATTAAACATTGTTTGTAATGTATAAAATAGTGATAATTAAACTGATAATAAAAACCCCGTAATATGTTGTGTCCAGTGATTAGGATATTTGACTTTTACTCAGGAGATTTAATTTGTCAAATAAATAACAAATAATTATTATTTCTTTATTTATAATCAAATAACAATATATATTTTCAAAGCACAAATACTGGATCAAAAATGTGTATAGAAGTTATATCTTGAGCAAATCCATCATAATATGGTTTAAGTCTTTGACCGTTTACTTTAAAAATATTACCAGTTAATGGATTCTCAATTTCAATTGCTCCATACTCAAAAACTTGCTAAACAATATATGGACCTGCCCATCTAGATCTTAATTTTCCAGAGAATAAATGAAGTTTTGCATTATATAACAAAACTTTTGAGAAGATTCAAAAGATTTTCGCATAATATTTTTATCATGAATTTTTTTTGCTCTAGACTTACAATTTTTCTCATTTTCATAAGCTTCGTTTCTTAATTCCTCCAATTCATTAATTTGAAGTTTGCGAGTTATTCCAGCTTTATCCATATCAAAATTCATCATTTTGATGGCTCAATATGCTCAATGTTCTAATTCTACAGGTAGGTGACATGGTTAATCATAAACTAATCGATACGGAGACATTCCTAAAATAGTTTTATATGTAGTATGGTAAGCCCAAAGTGCATCCGCTAATCTTAAAGTCCAATCTTTACAATTTTGATTCACTATTTTTTCTAAGATATATTTTATCTCCCTATTAGCTAATTCAACTTGTCCACTTGTCTGTGGATGATACGGAGTGGATATTTTTTGAGAAATTGAATATTTTCTCATAAGTTTTCCAAAAACTTTATTACAAAAATGTAATCCACCATCACTTATAATGGTCCGAGGAATTTCAAATCTGGATAAAATATTTTCTTTTAAAAATTTGATCACTATTCTGTGATCATTATTTATACATAGAATTACCTCCACCCATTTAGAGACATAATCGACTACAACCAAAATGTACAGATAACCAAAAGATGGGGGAAATGGACCCATAAAATCGATGCTCCAATAATCAAAAAGTTCAATAATCAAAAAAGGGTATAAAGGCATCATATTTCTTTTTGAAATATTTCTCATATTTCTTTTTGAAATATTTCTCATTCTTTGACATATGTCACAATTTAAACAAAAGATATGAACATCTTTAAAAAGAGTTGGCCAATAAAATGCACACTGAAAAATTTTAGCACCAGTTTTCTTTGAAGCAAAATGACCTCCGTAAGCTTCAAAATGACAAAACTGAATTACCTGACCTATTTCATGATTAGCTACACAACGCCTTATTATTTGATCTTTACAACATTTAAACAAATAAAGATTTTCCTAGAAAAAACTACGTACCTCACTTAGAAACTTATTTCTATCAGACCAGGTATAAAAAGAATGAATAGTACCAGTGGCTAAATAATTAGTTATATCTGCATACCACGGTACTTCTGTTATTGCAAACAGTTGTTTATCTGGAAAGGTTTCTCTAATTGGAGTTGGTTCTTTCTTTCTTTATTAATTTAGTCTTGACAAGTGATCTGCTACCACATTTTCTACTCCTTTTTTATCTTTAATGATAAGATCAAATACCTAAAGTAATAATATCTATCATAGGAGAAGCAATTTTGTATTTTTTTAGAAAGCAAATATTTGAAAGTTGCATGATCTATAAATACAATAATTTATGATCCAACTAGATATGAACAAATTTTATCTAATGCAAACACAACAGCAAGTAGTTCTTTTTTTGTGGTTGAATAGTTCATTTGTGGATCATTCAGAGTTTTGCTCGCATAGTAAATAACGTAAGGTTTTTTATCTTTCCTTTTACCTAATACAGCTCCTATTGCATAATCACTTGCATCACAAATTAAAGACCAGTTAGGAGGTTGCATAATACGTGCAGAAATAAGCATGCTCTTTAATCTATCAAATGCTAATTGACATGCTTCATTATTCCATTCAAATAAAGCATCATGTCATAAAATATTACATATAGGTCTAGATATTGAACTAAAATTTTGTATAAACCTTCTATAAAATCCTACATGACCTAGAAAAGAGCGAATATCTTTTATAGTTTTTGGAGATGGAAAATTAGCTATCAAATCGATTTTAGATTTATCAACTTTGATCCCTTTTTCAGACACTATATGACCAAAAAAAAATACTTTGTGTAATCATAAAATGACATTTTTCCCAATTTAATACAAGGTTTGTTTCTAAACATTGAATGAGTACTTCTTCAAGATTTTTCAAACATAAATGAAATGAATCATCATATATTGAAAAATCATCCATAAAAACTTCTAAGTATCGTTCTACCATATCACTAAATATACTTAACATACAACGCTGAAAGGTAGCTGGAGCATTACATAATCCAAAATACATGCTTTTAAATGCAAAAGTACCAAAAGGACATGTAAATGTAGTTTTTTTTGATCATTTATTACAATTTTAATCTGATTATAACCAGAATATCCATTTAAAAAATAGTAATATGCATGATGAGCTATTCTTTCTAGTACTTGATCCATAAAAGACAATGGAAAGTGATCCTTTCTGGTGAGGAAATTTAATTTTTGATAGTCAATACACACATGCCAACCTATGACTGTACACATAAGGACTAATTCATTTTCTTGATTTTTTGTTACAGTAACACCAGACTTCTTAGGAACTGCCTGTGTACAACTAACCTATTTACTATCAGATATAAGATAGATAATATTTGCATCTAATAGTTTAAGTACTTCAACTCGGACTACTTCTTTTAAGTGTGAATTTTGTCTTCTTTGCATTTGACGAGATGATTTAGCATTTTCGTCTAAATATATACAATGAGTACATAGAAGTGGACTTATACATTTTATATTTGCTATTGTCCATCCAATAACATTTTTGTGATCTTTCAATACTTTTGTTAATTCTTTTTCTTTACTTTCAGATAAATTCGATGATATGATTACGGGATGAATTTCATTTTTTTCTAAAAAAACATATTTCAAATTGGTTGGAAGTGGTTTTAAATCTAGCTTAAAAACTTTACCATTGGACTCTGCATATCTAGGCAACAAATTTTCACATTTTGGATATTTTATCTTTTCAGATTCATTATCAAATACAGATTCTAAGGAATATAATTCTTTTTTTTAAAAAAAAAATTCTTCAAAAAAACTTAGCGTTAATGGCTCAACACAATATATTTCATGCACTTCATCTTCTTCTCTAGGTTGTTTTGCACTGTTAAAAACATTTAATTCCAAGGTCATGTTTCCAAATGAAAGTTTCATAACTCAATTTCTACAATTTATCATTGCATTTGATGCAGCTATAAACTGTCGACCCAAAATAATAGGTATGTATGCAGATGCATGAAAAAATGGTTGTTTATCTAAAACGATAAAATTTGTTGGGAAATAAAATTGATCAACTTTGATAATAACATCTTCCACAATTCCTCTTGGAGTTTTTATTGATCGGCTTGCTAATTGTAGTGTAAAATTAGTAGGTTTTAGTTCACTTAATCCTAATTGTGTATACACTGAATATGGCATAAGATTAGAACAGCCTCCAAGGTCTAGCAGAGCTTCTTCAATTCAAAAATTTTCAATGATGCATGGGACTGTAGGACTACCTGGATCTTTGTACTTAGGAAGAGTGTTGTGTTGTATTATAGCACTAACTTGTTCAGTTAGAAATGCTTTCTTTGGTACATTAGTTTTTCTTTTTATTGTGCAAAGATCTTTTAAAAACTTAGCATAAGATGGAACTTGTTTAATGACATCCAACAAAGGAATGTTAATCTCAACTTGTTTAAATAGTTCAAAGATTTCAGCTTTATCTTTTTCATATGGAGGCTTCTTGACCCTTTGAGGAAAATGTAAAGGAATAGGGCATGGATGATCTTCCTAATTTTCTATTTTTGGTTGTTTTTCAATTGAAAGTTCAGGTTCAAGTAGTTCATTAACAAGAATTGACTTACGCATTTTCTTGGAAATTTTAGGTTTAATAGTTTTATCAATCAGCTTACCACTTCTTAGTGTTGTGATTGCTTGTACTTGACTTGGAGAAGGTTTAGAAGACATAGAATTAACTTAATTTTGACTTTGTGGAGGTTTAGGTTGACCTAAAAAATTTTCGTTTTCTGACATAGTTAGAGACTGAGTCAACTTAGATAGATGCCTCTAGATATCTTCAATACTTTGAGAAGTTTAAGCTTTAAAATCATTAAAAGATTGAGTTGTTTGAGTATTAAACTCATTTGACATTGAATAAATTGATTCATAGTATCTTCCAGAGTTCTGTTATGTGGAGATTGATATAGTTGATATTGTTGTTGATTTTGTGGTGGACCGTGTGTTTGATTTATGGGTTGTGTATTTCTCCAACTAAAATTTGGATGATTTCTCCATCCTGGATTGTAAGTTTTAGAATATGGATTTGAATAAGGCTTGTAAACCCCCCACATATTTATAGTAATATCATAATAAATTGTGTAAAAAATTTTAATATATGTAATGGCGTAGGAATGAATCATATGGTTTATAACCGTAAAAATAATGATATTGTGGAAACCCGAATAAATATATGAAATCGTTTGTACTAAAAGTAGTACCAACCATGTTTCATGTGCAAAGGTATGTTGTATAAGTTTGGGATGGCCTTGGAAGGATTAGAAATGAAAAATAGAGGAAACATGTACTTTCCTAAATCTTCCAAGACAAGTACTTTCCTGAATCTATCAAGGACAAGATGAGTGCAGATTTCCTAGCCCTACAACAGGGAAGTATAATGGTGGTCGAGTATGAGAGGAGGTTTGATGAGCTATCCCGCTATGTCACAGAGTTAACATCCACAGAGGCCAGGAGGGCCACAGGCTTTGAGTAGGAATTGAGGCCTACCATCAGGGAGAAGCTTGTGGCTCTCAAGATCTGAGACTATGGGGATCTTGTTGATAGGGCCACACTGGTGGAGAGAGACATCGAGGACAATCAGAGGCGATAGAACTTTATGAGGGAAGGTCCGATTAGGATCAATGTTAGCAGTAGTGGAGGGCAGAGGGCGGTACCATACTGTCGCCCAGACCTGGTTGCCAGACAGAGACTTTAAATAGCCCGAGGAGCTGGAGGTGCACTTGAGAGAACAGGCATTGACCTACGTCAATGCTTTACATGTGGAGGTGTCGGGCACTTCAGAAATAACTACCCATCGCTTCCACCAAGAACCAATCAAGTAGCTGGGCAAGTAAATGCAACCAAGCCACCACCACCGAAGCTAGTACAAGGCCACAGGGAGCGCCAATCAAGGGAGAATGTTTGCTTTGACTCAACCGGAGGAAGATGCTTCCAATGTCGTTGTGGAAGGTATTGTTATTCTGTACAATTCTTGGGTCGGAATCTTATTTAAGCCCAGTGCTACCCATTCATTTATACGCACTACATATGCTTTGAGTTTGGGATTGGACTTTGGGAAGCTAGAACAGGCATTGAGTATTGACATGCCTATGGGAAAACGGTTGGATGCTAGAAGGGTGTGTGCTTCGAATTGGGCAGTAAGAATTAATCGTAGATTTGGTTGCGTTAGACATAAAAGGGTATGACATAATATTTGGGATGAACTTGTTGTCTACCTTTCATGCGGTAATGGATTGTTTTCGTAAACGAATTTCATTTCAATTACTAGGACGTGTAGTTTTTCAATTTCATGAATGATCAAATTTCTTCTCATCCATTTCCTACTACGGGTAGTAGATTCTTGAAAGCTAAAATGGGGAGCAATTTGAGTTTCTTGGCCAACTTAATGGGTGATGGTCATGATAATTTCCAATCCGACGTGGTATGGATTGTGTCCAATTTTTTGGATGTCTTTTTAGACAAACTACCAGGGTTACCCCCACAGAGACAAATTGAGTTTACCATTGATCTCTATCCGGGAACCAAACCCATATCCATTGTTCCTTATCGGATGGCACCTTTGGAGTTAAAGGAGCTAAGGAAACAGTTGGACCATCTCTTGACCATTGGGTTTATCGACTTAAGCACTTCACCTTGGGGAGCCCTGGTCCTCTTTGTGAAGAAGCATGGCAAAACACTTCGGTTATGTACGAATTATCGAAGGTTGAATCGGGTGACAGTAAAGAATAAATATCCATTGCCAAGGATTGATGATTTATTCGATCAGCTGAGGGATTCCAAGTATTACTCCAAGATTGATCTTCGCACGAGGTACCATCAACTGCGGATCAAGGAGGAGGATATTCCTAAGACAGCTTTTCGTACCCAGTATGGTCATTTTGAATATACAGTGATGCCGTTCAGATTCACTAATGCTCCAGCAGCCTTTATGGACTTGATGCATTGGGTATTTCGGCCGTATCTAGATCAGTTTGTCATTGTGTTTATTGATGACATATTAATCTATTCAAGGACACAAGAGGAACATGAACATCATCTCACAGTAGTGCTTCAAACCTTAAGAAAGCATAAGTTATATGCTAAGATGAGTAAATGTGAGTTCTAGATGAAGGAAGTGAAGTTCCTTGGCCATGTGGTGTCAAAACAGGGTGTAGCTGTTAACCCCGCCAAGATTGAAGCAGTGATGAAGTGGGAACCACCGAGGAACGTGACCAAAATATGTAGTTTCCTAGGATTAGCAGGCTACTACTGGAGGTTTGTGGAAGGGTTCTCAAAGCTTGCAATACCGATGACTCGCCTTACCAAAAAAGGAGAAAAATTTGTGTGGACTCAAGCGTGTGAACTAGCCTTTCGTACCTTGAAGGAGAAGTTGACAACAACTCCTATCCTAATTATTCTGAAGAGTGGGGAAGGATATGATGTTTACATCGATGCTTCGTTACGAGGCTTGGGATGTGTGCTAATGCAAGGAGGTAAGGTAGTTGCTTATGGCTTGAGACAACTCAAGATTCATGAGCAAAACTATCCCACTCATGACTTAGAGCTTATCGTTGTGGTTTTTGCTCTTAAGTTGTGAAGGTGTTACCTTTATGGAGAAAGGTTCCAAGTGTTTTCAAATCATAAGAGCCTCAAGTATATCTTCACCCAGAAAGACTTGAATCTTCGACAAAGAAGATGGATTGAGTACCTAGAAGATTATGATTTCACACTCATCTACCATTCGGGGAAGGCAAATGTAGTCGCAGTTGCACTTAGTAGAAAGTCTCGGGGAGAACTAAATGTTCTTGCTGTTCATCGGTGGAAGATGATTGATGATTTGGAGGAGTTTGATCTGTTGGTGGATAGACAGGGATATCAACCATGCTTGTTTAATCTTATAGCTCAACCAATCCTCTGACAAAGGATCGTGGCATTACAACGAGTAGATACCGAGTTGGAAGCTATCAGCGGTAGATTGGAGAGGAATGAGATTATTGAGAATTGATCTATACATAATGAAGAGTTACAATTTCGTGGAAGACTATGTGTACCAAACAATGAGCAAGTCAGGGAAGAAGTGTTGGGGGAGTGTCATCGTTCAAAATTTTCCATACATCCTGGTAGCACCAAGATGTATAGAGACATGAAGCGTCAATATTGGTGGAAAGGGATGAAACAAGATATGGCCAAGTACGTTGCAAAGTGTGCGGTGTGTCAGTAGGTGAAGATTGAGCATCAAAAGCCCGGATGATTACTACAGTTCTTGCCTATTCCAGAGTGGAAGTGGGATCACATCACCATGGACTTCGCGAGGTCATTACATTGTATGGGTCATTGTAGATAGACTTACCAAGTCCACTCATTTCTTGAGTATGAAGACCACAGATACTTTAGAGACCTTGAGCAAGTTGTATATTCGTGAGATTGTTAGGCTACATGGAATTCCGCTCTCTATCGTGTCGGATCGTGATTCTCATTTCGTGGCTCAATTTTGGCAAAGTCTACAATGAGCTATGGGGACAGAGTTACACTTTAGCACCACATTTCATCCCCAAACAGATGACCAATCCGAGAGGGTGATATAGATATTGGAAGACATGTTGCATGCTTGTGTGCTGGACTTCAAGGGAGGTTGGAGCGATCATTTGCCATTGGTGGAGTTCGCGTATAATAATAGTTTTCAATCTAGTATTGGCATGGCACCTTATGAAGCATTGTATGGGAGACCATGTAGGTCACTGACTTGTTGGCTAGAAGCTGGAGAGAGTAGTTTGTTTGGGCTAGATATTGTTCGGAAGACTACGGAGAAAATTCAGCTCATCTGGGGGAGACTATGCACGGCACAAAGTAGACAGAAAAGCTATGCCGATCGAAGACCGTTGGAATTCCAAGAGGGGGACTACGTATACCTCAACATGTCACCCAAAAAGGGAGTGTTGAGAGTTGGCAAGAAGGGAAAGTTAGCTCCAAGGTATATCGGACCATTCGAGGTGATCAAGACGATGGGCAAAATGGTGTATCAACTATGGTTACCAGCTCAGCTGTCGGGAGTGCATGATGTGTTCCATGTTTCGATGTTAAGAAAGTGTCAATTGGATACCATGCATGTCGTAGATTTGGAGGATATTGAAGTTCAAGATGGAGCAACATATGAAGAACAACCAATGGAGATTCTCGATACCAAGGAGAAAGTGCTTTGCAATAAATTCATCCAACTGGTGAAGGTTTTGTGGCAACATCATGGGGTGGAAGAAGCTACTTGGGAACCGGAGCTGGAGATGTGAGAGAAGTACCCTCATTTATTCGCTACTTAAGGAAAGTTTCGAGGATGAAACTTTCTTTAAGGGGGGTGGATTGTAAACCCCCACATATTTATAGTAATATCATAATAAATTGTGTAGAAATGTTTAATATATGTAATGGCGTAGGAATGAATCATATGGGTTATAACCGTAGAAATAATGATAGTGTGGAAACCCAGATAAATATATGAAATCGTTTGTACTAGAAGTTGTACCAACCATGTTTGATGTGCAAAGGTATGTTGTATAAGTTTGGGATGGCCTTGAAAGGATTATAAATGGATTAGAAATGAAAAATAGAAGAAACAGGCAGATTCAACAAAAGCGTACCGGTACGCCAAAATCCAGAAATTTTTAAGTCGCGAACATTCGGCCGTCCTTCCACTATAAATACATAAAGACATCCCATTTAGCCCTATTTCAACACTTCTAACCCTAGAAAACATTGGAGAGGAAGAAAGAGAGGGAAAAACACAAGATCGAAGAGGCTTTGCACTTTGGATTGAATTAAAGCCCTAGATTTCTTCAAGAACATCAAGGTAGGGGTTTTCTTCCATTATTGTCCATTGAGGTTAGGGCTTATATATATGTATTCTTTCACTCTTAATCATTGTTATATGCAATGAAATCATGATTCCTTGAGATTTTTACAATCATTACCATGTTTTAAACAAAGGTATGATTATATAACCATGAGATTTCTTTTCTTGTCATAAAACCCTAGTTTTCAAAAGAGATGAATTTTCCTCTTGATTATTCCTTTGTTCTTGACTTTGAAATCTTAGTGCTTTGTGTTGAGTAATAAAATGATTTTGTGATGATCTCTTGCTTATTTTCTCAAATTGTTCTCTTTTATTACAAATTGTGAGAATTGGGAATTTTGGATTTCCTTGTGTTTTAAAGAAAATGTTTGTTATGGCATCTCTTGTATGGTTGTTGTTATGGACTTGAATTACATTCGAGCAATGCCATAGAGTGTTAGAGGTTAGTCTATCCTAGTGGGGGTGAGATGGTTTCCTAACACTTGTAGTGGTTTGCTGATTGTGGAAACAACTGCTATTGTTCACATAAGTTCGAGGCTTAGGGTGGGTATACCTTTCCTGGGAAGGATTCGTCAATGCCGTGGGAGACGGTATACACCCTTCCTAAAGTGGTTTGTGTGGTTATGATTGGGTGAACCAGGTACAGTTGTTGTGTAGATTCATGGGAAGCAACTAACATACATGAGAATATGGGATGACACTATTGAACGATTATGGTTATTGTGTGGAATTGGTTTCCTACAAGAGCTTGTGGAGGTATGTGACTCTACAAGAACTTGTGGGAAAACGGTTTATGGTTGGAAATGATTTATTATCTGTAATTAGGCGTTATTACTTCACTTAATTTATTGTTGTTATGTAAACTTGAGATCTATTGAAATGTTTTTGTTTTCTTTCAAAAGTTAATATATGATATTTGCGAAATGAGACTGACTTGTTTTGCATGTTTTCTAAACCTTGTATGTGTTTGGGAGAATGTTGCTATAGAGCTTAGTGCTCACCTCCTACAAATAATATATTTTTCAGATTATGTGCTAGAGGAGGAGCAAGGAGTAGATGAACAAGCACATTGGGAAGCTCCTATAGAGGGGAACATGGATCCCGAGGTGGATGTCTAGAGTTATATTCTCTTTTGTTCTAGACTAGGGAATTTATTTTGAGACTATGTAAAATCAATCATTTTGTAATTCCGCTACAAGTTAAATTTGATTCTTTTGGGATGATATTCTAAATGTTATATTTGATGAATGAAATATTTTTTAAGGATGGATTTATTTAGTTACTCTCATGCTGTGAATGGTTTAGATTGTGATGCCTTCCAAGGTGGTGTTAAGGGCGTTACAAGGCTCATTATAAGTTGGAACAACATTAGATTGTTCAATTAACACTTCTTTGAATGCTGGTATATTTGGACATTCTGTTGCAAGATGTCCTAACAATGCACAAATTTCACATATTTTATTAGTAGTAGATACAACATATACTTGCTTAATTTTTTTCATTTCTAAGGCTTCTAGTTTTTGGGATAAATTAGCCATTTTTGCCCTTTAAGTCATCACCTTCTTTTAATAAATATTTTCCTCTTTCAGATGCAGATGGCTTGGTTTCTACTATATATGAAGAAGTCGAGTCCCACATATGGGAACTCCCAGAAATAGTATCAAAAAATTGAAATGCTTCTTTAGGATTTTTAATCATAAGTTCCCCCCTGGGCCATCATTTCAACAAATTTTCGTGTAACACGTGGAGGAGCATCATAAAAAAAATCAGCTAAACTCCAGTTTTCAAATGCATGATGTGGACAAGATTGGAGAAGAGCTTTAAATCTTTCTTAACATTGATAAAAAGTTTCACCTTCTTTTACAGAAAAATTCATTATTTGACGTCTTAATGTATTTGTATGATGCATAGGAAATTTTTTTTAAAAAAAATCAGTTTGTAAAGCTTGCCAATTTATTATAGAATTAACTCTTAAAGAGTTAAGCCATTGTTTCGCTTTATCTTTCAAGGAAAAATGAAAAAGTTTTAATCAGACAATTTCAGAATTATCTTGCACAGCTCCACAAACTTCTTCAAATTCTTTCATATGCACATAAGGATTTTCAATTTCTAAACCATGAAAATGTGGTAATAACTGTATTGTTCTTGTCTAAATATTAAGATTTTGAGCATCTGGTGGAAAAGCAAAACATGACGGGACATTAGTTTGTGTAGGATGTAAATATTCTCTTAATAGTTGAACATTTGAACTATTTCTTGTTCTCTAGGATGTTCTTCCCTAGGTACATTTCTAGCCATACTTAATTCAAGTAATTCTTGTGTAGATGAAGATGAAGGAGATGACTAATTTACAGAACCTACTGATGAATGAACAGACATAAACTATTAAAAAGAAGACAAACAATTTATAAACATATAATACAAGTAAACAACTTCTCTATTTTATTTAATTTCAAATTATAATAACTCCACAGCAGTGACGCCAAAAACTTGATTCAAACTATTTTTTGATCAAATTTATATTATACACCCAAGTATAAGTGGTCGAATTGTAGTTTTCTTGGTTTAAGTCCAAGATCGATTCCACGAAGAGTTTTAATAATTTAGAATTTAAAATAAGATAAAAGTAATTGTTAAAGCAGTGTAGCATTTTTTATTTTCTTTTAAGCAATGTAGCATGACATAGCTTGTCATGTGAGTTTAGATTGATAATGTAAAACCCGGGTAAATTTGAATTTTTTTTCTAAAAAATGGCAAAATGATAATTTGTCACTATAATGCAAATTTAAAATCCATATTTTTCTAGAGCTCGGATGAGGCAACAGACCTCATTGTTGGATTCGTCATGTGAAATCTAGTTACCCTGTCAATTTTTGTCGAATTTTGGGATAGTCAAATTTTTTCGTTTTACGAGACAACTAAGTGTCGGGTGACCTCACAAACGTCCCCAAAAATAAAATTTATAAAATTTTCTTATAATTGAAGTAAAGTTCAAATAAAATTAATTTGAACTTAAATCGGGATAAAATTAATTCGTTTCGGGATAAAAACAGACTCGAAAATGGGAAACGTGGACCACGCAATTAAAGACTATAAATAGGGGACAATATCTGATCTTCCCCAATGGATCAGCTGGTTTCACACGTTAGAAGAGAAAAAGAGAGAAGAGAGAAAAAAAAAATTAAAACATCTACTTTCTCCATACGATTCATAGAGTTCCGCTGGTCGGAATCCTTCAAACCAAGAGTTAAAGTCAATCACTTTGACAAGGGCTACGCCTACATACCAATAATGAAGGATTTCACCAAAGATCCAAAGAGGAGATTTTGGAGAAATCAAGGTTTTTGGGGCTTGGGAGGTATTCTTGGACTTGGGAGGCATTCTTGAAGGTTCTACCATTCATTTTACGCTTCAAAAGGTAGGGTTCCCTCCTACTTGGTTTATTTCTAACCTATGGTGTTATAAGGAAATGTTTTGGTGCATAAAATGACCTATGACTTGTCTATGGTTATGGAAAAGAGGAATTGGGTATACAAATGGCTTAGACAAATTTCTAGCTTGAATTTGATATGTGGAAAGTACTTGTGTAATTTCTTGGAATGTGGTATTATATGGGCATGTTATGTGTTTATATTGTACCCTTGTGAATGAAGTGGGTTATTAACATTGATGATGAAATAACATGCTTGTGGTTTGTGTTGGATATAAATGTTAATATGTCCTAAATGGTGTATTGACATTGTGATGAATTATGGTAATTATATGCAATTGATATAAATTGTCATGACGTATGTTGAACTATGTGGTTAAATTGGCATTCATTACATATGGTTCATAACATTGATATTGCAATGATGCCTTGCATTGCAATTGCACAAAAGCATTGCATCAATGGACATAAGACATGGGTGTGTGTGTATGTGTGCATGAGTTAATCAAACACCATACTTGGTGATTGATGAGTGGGCTCGGAAAAGTTGGATCGAAGATCTGACTAAGTCACATGGTGCACGAAGAAACACTTGTGTCGGGTATAGTAAGAAGGGCTAGATTCTCCCTCGGGTGCAAGACCCGGCTACTTGGTTCATACACTCCCTTGTGATGCAATTTTAGAAAAGTGTAATACCGTATAGAGACAGCGATGTGATTCCAAAATTCGATACCCAACAAAGACACATGATTTTGTTTTGTAAAATAGTCATTCGATGTGTTTCATCAATGACAAATGTATTACACATATGCATTGCATTGTGTTGCGTGAGTTGGTGAGGACTCGGGTTCAAGTGCATGAGTGAGTCTCATCTCATTACATGATATGACATGGTAGGATTCCAACATTGAATGGCATATTCTTGTTCGGAATGAAAAATAATTGTTGATTGTTGTATTTGCACATTTCATATGCATCTAGGGGGGAAGTAGCCTCTGTAGGAGATACTCTATTGAGCGTAGCTCACCCTATATGGGAAAGCATTTCAGGTGGGGGATACACACCGGTGGATGGCTCTCATTCGGGGCCCCAGTGATGAAGAAAGGCCGACTTGTGGCCTTGAATTCATTTTTTTGTAAAAATGTTATGAAAACTAGTTTTGGTATGTAAATTCTTGTAAATGGATGTAATAGAACTAGTATGGATCATGTGTAATGTGGAAAACTTCATTAAACATGTATGGGATGGTGGTGGAATGGATTGGAAATGAAAAACAGGTGGAATAGGCAAAAGTTGGCAAAGCATACTAGTATAGCGTACCGGTATGATGCGGTCCAGTGGGTTACCCGTACTGGTATAGATTTTTCCAGAGGGTTACCCGTACCAGTATGGCTTTTCTAGTGGGGAACTCATACTGGTATGGCTTTTCCAGTGAGCAACTGATTACCATAAAAACATTGCATATAACATGTGCTAATCATCTCTTTTCCACTTGCTTTTGGGGATTGAATGTTTAGAATTGCACTACGTGAGCTATTAACGAAGATATTTGATCTTTGTAGGAAATGATGTGATAAATAATGCTTCTTAAGGCCTTCCCAAATATGTTGAGGTGAATGAGGATGAAAGGATGGCCTGTGGATAGCTCAGGAAATCACAAAATCAAGAAATCAGAAAATTAGGCAAACCGTACTAGTATGCTTAGGCCTCTAGAGTTTGACGTATCGGTACGCATACTGGTATGCTTTGCTAAATCTGCCCAAAAATCTGCAAATCATCCTCTGCTGCTTTGAGTGTCCCACCATCATATCGCCCACACTTCTTTGACACGCTCACAACACTGTTCATCCTTTTCACACCTCTTTTTGGAGCCATGGTGATCAATGAGGAGAGAGGGGAGAGAGTTGCTGTGTGTGCAAACAGGGGTCTGCACTTCCTTGTCCAGCCCATTCCTGGTTGCAGCCTATGGATGGAAATCACATCGCTTAGCTGAGGGAGCAGACTATGGACGTTTTTGGGGGGAAATGACTCGATTATTCAGAATTCCAGACATTACACAAAATATAGAGAGAGAGTATGGGTAGAAGATGACGAATAGTGTTCTAGAGAGAGAAATTGAGATTTTTACATTTTCTTCAATACATTGTCTTGTAATCTCCTGTAAGAATCTTTAGAGCTTCATTGAATGTCATTAATGCTAGTTCCTACAAGTTTATTGCAAGTTTAATTCCCTTTTAAAGCTTTCACCATTAATGCATTTATGTTCTTCATTCTTCCTAGCTGGAAAATGGGTATTCATTGCTTTCACTTATAGTTTATGTTTGCTTGCATTTAGTTACTCAAGAACATAATTCCTTTGCAATGCATTCTCATTTCATTGTTAATTTCATCCCAAGCTTGAGTAGCTAAATCCTTTAGTTGGCAAAACTAAGGGGAACCTTGTAAAACCCGGGTAAATTTTAACTTTTTCTAAAAAAAAGCAAAATGATAATTTGTTACTATAATGTGGATTTAAAATCAGTATTTTTATCAAGCTCAGGTGATGCAATGGACCTCACCATTGGATTCGAATCGCAAAATTGAGTTATCACGTCAATTTTCGTTGAATTCCGAGATAGTCAGATTTTACATGTTTTTCGAGACAATTGGGTGACGAATGAACGTTTAAAGGTCTCCAAAAATGAAAATTATGAAATTTCCTTATAATTGGATAAAATTTGAAATAAAAGTTATTTGAACTGAAATCAGAATTTAATTAAGTCATTTCGGGTTAAAAACTGACCCGGAAGTGATAAACGTGCAGAGCAATGTGCACCGCGCAATTAAAAATTATAAATAGGGTGGAATATCTAAAAAATCAGATAATTTCTCACCCTTGTTCAGCACACCACACGTTGGAAGAGAGAGAGAGAAGAGGGAAAATCAAATTTTCAAGCTTTCTTCTCCGATTCCCGAAGTTCCATCGGTCGGAACCCTTCGGACCAAGAATTAAAGTTGGTCTACGCAGCGAAGGCTATGCGTACGTGCTAGGAACGACGGATTTCATCGAAAATACTAAGGGGAGCTTTTGGAAAATCAAGGATTTTTGGAGCTTGAGAAGTATTCTTGAAGTTCTACCATTTTTTCACGCTCCAAGAGGTAGGGTTTCTCCTACCTTGGTTTATTTTCTTACCTACATGTCATATGAAATGGGTAAAGGGAATACCTTAACCTGGGTTATTAACTAGGGTTATGGAGACAAGGAAAAAGGGATATGGAATTAGGCTTAGCAAGTTCCTAGCTACTTTTGGGTATTGGGAATTTAATTGGGAAATTTATTGCAACTTGATAAATGTTGCCATTGTATCTTGTCAATGACTTGGATCAATTTATGTGATAACATGAATTGTTGGCTTTCAAGGTGCATTGCTAAATGTCTATGTGGAATTTAGTTGTTATGGTATGAGTTTGTATAACATGCCAAAAATTTTGTTGAGAAATAATGAGTAAGGATATGTTGTTAATATGTTAACATCACGTTGCTTGTGGTGGTTATATGCAATTGATATTAATTGTCATATTGTATATTGAGGTTGGTTAAATAGCTCATTTGGCATACATTGCATAATTGAGTATGACATAAACATTGCAATGGTGCACTACATTGCATTTGCACGGGGAATACACATCCATGACCATGAGTACGGGTGTGTGAGTGCATGGTTGAATCAATCACCATGCTTGGTGTTTGATGAGTGGGCTCGAGAAAGTGGGGTTGAATATCCTACTGAATCGCACGGTTGCATACATGGAAAAGTTGTGTCGGGTATAGCAAGAAGGGATAGATCCCCCCTCGGGTGCAAGGCCCGGCTATAGGTTTATACACTTTCGATGGTGCAAGTCCAAAAAAGTGTATCACCGTGTGGAGCCAACAGTGCAACACCAAAAGTCCACTACCCAAATAAAGACACATGATTTTTGGTTGTACAAATGATTCATTTGTTGGGAAAACATCCAGAAATGAATTGGTTTTTATGAACACATGAGTTTTGTTTCAAAGATGATCATTGGATGTATTTCGTCGATGATAAAGGTTTTACACTTGCATTGTATAGTGTGGTGAGAGCTGGAGTAGGCTTGGGTTAAGCTGCATGAGTAAATCTCATTTCATTCATGACATGGCATGGTAAATTCCAACATGAACATATATATTCTTGATTGGAATGATTATATGATTGTAAATGTTGTATATAAACATTGCATATGCACTTAGGTTGGGAAGTAGCCTCTATAGAAAATATTCTACTGGGCGTTGGCTCACCCTATATGGGAAACATTTCAGGTGCGGGGTTCATATAGGGAGAGGACTCACATTCGAGGCCTCAACGATGAAGAAAAGCCGACTTGTGGCCTTTGTGACATATTTTGTGTAAATTTTGTTGGAACTATGCTTTAACATGTAAAAATTATGCAAATGCATGTAATAGAACTTGTATGGATCATGTGTAATGTAGAAAATGTCATTGTACATGTTTGGGATGGATTTGGAAAGGTTTTGAGTGGATTGGAAATGAAAAACTAAAGAGGCATAAAATTCTAGGCAAAACCTTCTGGAAGGTCACAACAACCTTTCGGAAGGTTAATGCAAACTTTTGTTCCAGTAGGGAAAACCTTCCAGAAGGTATTTGTAAATTGGCATCCAGTGGGCAAACCTTCTGGAAGATAAGTATAACCTTTCGGTAGAAATAAGTCCTGAAGGTAAAACCTATCGGAAGATCCATAAAACCTTCCGGTAGAAATTTTCCCGTTAGCAAACCTTTCGGAAGGTCCATAACAAAACCTTCTGGAAGGTTTTCCAAAAATCTGAAATTTTAAGAATGCATTGCCATGCTTTTGGGCTATGAGTCTTTTGGCTCCAATGATATAAATGGACCTTAAATGAGATACATTGGGGCATATTGAACCTCGATGGGATTAAATGATTAACAGAAACAGGGATCTTTGTGTGGGTCGTAATCTCAATTATAGGGATGTGATAGACGTGATGTCAGACTATGCGACGATCACGGGTATTTTCGCGAGTTGACGAGAGGTCAACGAGACCCACTATTTTAGGGGTGTCACAGCTTGGTATCAGAGCATAGGTATACGGATTACCTAGGACTTGATGGGCATTGGGTTTAGACCATTGCATGCATTGTACATTTCATCTTATGTGCTTACATTTTGTTACATGATTACGTGCTATGTGATTATGTGAATGATATACACTAGGGTTAGAAAACATAACCTTGGGGGTCGAAAAAGAAATAAACGGGATAGTTTAAGGTATAAATGTTTACTAGTGGATGGCATAGACTCTACTAGGGAAACAAGGAGATAAATCTCAATGTTTCAAGTTTGATCCCTACCTTGGGATGTTATGTGAATGTCTATTGTCATTCGACATGTGTGTAGATGACAACTAGAGGAAGGGGACATCGTGGTGGACGGAACAATAACCAACCACCACCGGCTTTTAACCAACAAGCCTTAGTGGAGGCTATTGGTATGACAGTTGCTACCATAGCATAGGCTAGTGCTACAGCTGCCACTATTGCACAAACTGGTGCAAGTGGAGGACAAGGAGGCTCAAGCAACCTCCAGAAATTCAAGGCACATCAGCCTCCGATCTTCATGGAAGGAGCGAATCCTATGGTGGCTAACTATTGGTTCCGGCAAGTTGATAAGGTATTGAGGGCTATGGAGATCACCTCCAACGCCACCAAGATAACCCTAGCAACATTCTAGCTAGAGGGGGAATCCCAATTGTGGTGGGATTGGGTGAAGGACTCCAAGAATTTGGAGGCTATGACTTGGGTAGAGTTCAAAGAGCTCTTCATGGGAAAGTACTTTCCGGCGGCTGCTAGGCATGCAAAGGCCTAGGAGTTTTTAGACTTGTGACAAGGGATGATGTCGGTGATGGAATACGTGGCTAAGTTCACGGAATTAGTACATTTCGCTGATGATTATGTGGCCATAGACTTGGCCAAGGTGAGGAAGTTCAAGGATGGCTTGAAGTTGTCCATCCAAGGAAAAATTGTGGGTCCTCTGTAGTAAGACTTGGACTCGATGGTCTTGACAGTTATGACCATTGAGAGAGAGGTAGAAGATACATGGAACATCTAGGAAACGGGTGTTAAAGGCAAGAAAAAGGAGGGTCAATCCTCTTCTTCTAGCTCAGGGAAGAAGTAAAGGACTTCTACTCCTCAAGGATTTCAAAGACAGGGCCGCGGTCATCAAGGCCAAGGCCAAGGTCAATCCTCCCAAGGCGGGAGACACTTCAGGGCTTCTAGCGAGGCAGGCTCATGGGCATATTTCCATTGCCACCAATAGGGTCACATGAAATGGGATTGCCCTTAGAGGCAGGGATCCCAGGGTTACGGGTTATCTCAGTCCCAGACTTCGGTGGGGCAACCATAGATGCATTATACTCCTCACTACCCCACTATGGGCCAAGGAAGCCAGTACCAGTTTCAGGGAGCTGCATAGGCCCCTACTACTTCTCGTGTGGGAACTCTGTAATCAGGCCAGATGGGCTAGGGCATAGGTCGAGGTCGAGGCCAAAGCTCACAAGCCGGGACTTCGGGAACCCAAGGGCGTGTCTACGCTATAGTGCCACAGACTGAACCGGTAGATCCATTGGTGATACAGGGTATATTCCTACTTTCTCACTTATGGGCTAGAGTATTGTTTGATTCTGGTGCATCGCATTCATTTATTGATGCATCATGTATTAAAGACTTGGGCTTAGAGGTTGAGACCTTGGAAAAACCACTGCATGTGAGTTCTCCCCTTGGAGCTAGGGTGAGAGTTGATCAGATATGTCGGGGTTGTGAGTTAGAGATCTCAGGGATTCTACTCATTGTAGACCTTAAGGTCATGAACATATCGGAGTTCGATGTTATCCTCCGGATGGATTGGTTGACTGCATATACTCCAGAGGGTGTTTGTTTCAAGTTTTAAGGGGAAAAGCAAGATGCCTTACCCCAAGTCGTGTGTGATTCTTGATGGCAAAGAAAATAGATGGGTTGGCTTGCAAGCCTTACCTTGGAGGACGAGGTGAGACAGGAGTTAGGTCTACCTCCGGTTGTCTGTGAGTATGAGGAAGTTTTTTCGGATGAACAACCAAGATTACCACCACATAGGGATATAGACTTCACCATTGAGTTGCATCCTTGTACATTGCCAATTTCTATGACTACATATAGGACAAAGCTAGCTGAGTTGCAAGAACTCAAGGTCTAATTGCAAGAATTATTGGACAGGGGCTTTATTAGACCGAGCAGTTCATCTTGGGGCGCTCCAGTGTTGTTTGCCAAGAAAAAGGACAAAACCCTTCGACTATGCATAGACTATCGACAGTTGAATAGGGTTACTATCAAGAATAGATTCCCTTTACCGAGGATTGATGACTTGTTTGATCAGTTGAGAGGAGCACAAGTCTACTCCAAGATAGATCTCCGCACCGGTTACCATCAGTTGAGGGTTAGGGAGACGGATATCCCTAAGACAGCGTTTAGGACGCGGTATGGGCATTTCAAGTTCACAGTAATGCCTTTTAGATTGACGAATGCTCCAACGACATTCATGGATCTTAGGCATAGGGTGTTTTAGCCTTACCTAGATCAGTTTGTTATAGTCTTTGTTGACGACATCTTGATCTACTCCAAGTTTGAGGAGGAGCAGGAGGGTCACTTGAGGATTGTTCTCTAGATGTTGAGAGATCACCAGTTGTACGCCAAGTTCAGCAAGTGTGAAATTTGGCTTATTGAGGTGAAATTTTTGGGACATGTAGTGTCGATTTCGGGTGTATCCGTGGACCCGAAAAAGGTTGAAGCAGTTATGAATTGGGAGAGGCCAAAGTCAATTTTTGAGATACGCAGTTTCTTGGGATTGACGGGGTACTATAGGATGTTTATTGAGGACTTCTCTCGATTAGCTGCTCCTACGACCAAGTTGACCTTGGAAGGAGGTCAAGTTTGAATAGAATGATGCTTGTGAGAAGGCATTCTAAGAGTTGAAGAGAAGGCTTACATCAGCTCCTATTCTGATAGTTCCGAAAAGGGGACAGAGGTACACGGTGTATTGTGATGCCCCGAAGGACAGACTCGATTATGTATTGATGCAGTCTGGTAGGGTGGTGGCTTACGGTTCTCGGCAATTAAAGAATCATGAGCAGAATTACCCCACACATGACATGGAATTGGCGGCCATTTTCTTTGCCTTGAAGGCTTGGCGTCACTATTTATACGGTAAGTAGTTCGAGGTGTTTTAGATTCACAAGAGTCTGAAGTATATTTTTACACAGCGGGACCTCAATATGAGGCAACGCCGGTGGATGGAATACGTGGAAGACTACAACTTCACTTTGCATTACCATCCCGGTAAGGAAAATGTGGTGGCTGATGCACTCAGTCGAAAGTTACGGGGGTTCTTGGCTAATGTGGCTTCTCGGGAGTGGTAGATGCTCGAGACTTTGGGACAGCTCGGGCTACACTATAAAGATTAGAGTCAGGATACTTTGGGAAGTTTAGTGGCTACACCTTCCCTACTGAGCAGAGTGATTGAGTCCCAAGGACAGGATACAGAGTTATCATCCATCAAGGACTGAGTATGGTTAGGTACAGGTGATGAGGGCTGGGCCATTCACTTGAATGGTAGTCTTCAGTTTAGGGGAAGGATTGTGGTTCCCTAGTCTACGAAACTCTGGGAGGAGATTCTTAGGGAGTTTCATTATTCCCGATTTGCTATACATCCAGGTGGCATGAAAATGTACCATGATCTTCGTCGCCAATATTATTGGAGCGGGATGAAGAGAAACGTTGGAGACTTTGTCAGACGATGTCTCACGTGTCAGCAGGTTAAGGCTAAACACCAGAGACTAGCAGGATTACTCCAACCCTTGGAGGAAGCCGAGTGAAAGTGGGAGCATCTCATGATGGATTTTGTGACCCACTTACCACGGACATCGCGGGGAAATGATGCGGTGTGGGTGATAGTGGACCGGCTTACCAAGTCGGCACATTTTTTGGTTGTGCGGATGACCTTTACCATAGAGGAATTCTGCAAGTTGTACATATAGGAGATTATTCGGTTGCATGGGATGCCCGTGTAAAACCCTGGAAAATTTGAACTTTTTCAGAAAAAAAGGCAAAATGGTAATTTGTCCCTATAATGCGAAATTAAAATCCGTATTTTTCTAGAGCTCGGATGACGCAACTAACCTCACCGTTGGATTCGTATCGCAAAACTGAGTCACCAAGACAAATTTTGTCGAATTTTGAGATAGTTCAATTTTACACGTATTTCTAGGTGACTGGGTGGCGGGTGACCTCACAAAGGTCCCGACAAATAAATTTTTAAAATTTCTTTATAATTGAATTAAATTTTAAATAAAATTAATTTGAACTTAAATCGGGATGAAATTAATCGTTTTGGGGTGAAAACGGACCCGGACAAGGGGGTGTGGCGCGACGTACTCCGCATCCGGGTTATAAATATCCTTAAAAATCTTATTTTCTAGCAGAAAACTCTTCTGAAACTACTATGTTTAACGTGTGAGAGGAAGAGAGGAGAAAAGTGAGAAATCCAAGCTTTCTCCCTACGATTTTCGGAGTTTCGTCAGTCAGAATTCGTTGGAGCAAGAATTAAACTTCATCTATGGCGACAAGGGCTACGCCTACGTACCAAAAAGAGATGATTTCACCGAAGATCCAAAGACGAAATTTTGGAGAAGTCAAAGCTTTGGGCTTGAATCATATTCTTGAAGCTTCCTACGGGTGTTTTACGCTTCAAGAGGCAGGGTTCCCTCCTACTTGGGTTTATTTCCATCCTATGGTGTCCATAGGAAATGGGTGGGCTGTTTTGAGTATTTTTAACACTTGCCTATTATAGTTGGTTTAATGGAAATGAGTAGGCTCAATTCTAGTGTGAATTGGTAGTTAGAAATTACTAGTTTGTGATTTCTTGGAAGTTTTGATAATTGAGTATGTGGAAATCATTGAATCTAATTTTTTTTGAGGTAGGTGATAAATTTGGGCATTTTATGTGATTACATGATTTGGTGCCTTGAAGGTGTTTGATAAAATGCCTATGTGAAATAAAGTGTGTTATATTGACATAGATTATGTGATAACATGCTTATGTTTGGTTGTTAAGTATAAAATGTTGATATATTGTCATTGTGTTGGATAAAGGTAATTATATGCACATGATATAATTGGTCTTGGTATATTGATATACGGTTAAATTGCTCATTTGGAAGGGGGTAGGTATGTAGAATATGTATACCACTTGTCTATGGTTATGGAAATGAGGAAATAGGTGTAGAATTGGTTTGATTCAAGTTCTACTTTGAATTTGATATGTGGAAGTACTTGTGTAATTTCTTGGTGATGGAAATTATGTGTACTTTAATATATAGTAAAGTGAGTGTGTTTAACTCATAAATTAGTGTGTGTGTGTGTGTGTGTGTGTGTGTGTGTTCAACTTCTAGCTTGAATTTGATATGTGGAAGTACTTGTGTAATTTCATGGTGATGAAAATTATGTGTGCTTTAATATGAAGTAAAGTGAGTGTGTTTAACTTATAAATCAGTGTGTGTGTGTGTGTGTGTGTGTGTGTTCAACTTCTAGCTTGAATTTGATATGTGGGAGTACTTTTGTAATTTCTTGGTGATGGAAATTGTGTGTGCTTTAATATGTAGTAAAGTGAGTGTGTTTAATTCATAAATCAGTGTGTGTGTGTGTGTTATGCTTGTTGGAAACCGAGAGTGAGGGATAATAAAAGAGAAGGAAGAAAAACCAACTTCTAGCTTAAATTTGATATGTGGAAGCTATTGGTGTAAACTCTTGGAAATTGGGTTTATGTGGGCTGTTTTGCATATTTTAAAGCTTTTCTATTATAGTTAGTTTAATGGAAAAANTGCTTGTTGGAAACCGAGAGTGAGGGAGAATAAAAGAGAAGGAAGAAAAACCAACTTCTAGCTTAAATTTGATATGTGGAAGCTATTGGTGTAAACTCTTGGAAATTGGGTTTATGTGGGCTGTTTTGCATATTTTAAAGCTTTTCTATTATAGTTAGTTTAATGGAAAAAGGGTAGGTACATGGAATTATGTAATTCACTTGCCTATGGTTATGGAGTAGGTGTAGAAATGATTTAATAAAATTCTAGTTTGAAATTGATGGTTTAGTGAAATGGGTATTGAGAATGGGTAGCATGACTTGAGATAGATTCTCTTGTTTAATGTACCACTAGTGTATATTAAGTGTGGGAAATGAGTACCTAAATGCGCTAAACAAACCTTGTAAGAAATGGGTTGTAGAATTTACTTGTTTGACAAATTTCATGAAAAACTATAGGTACATGGAGTGTAGAAAATGGATATGGAAATTGGGTAAAGTAAAGTCTAGGTTGAGTTGGCATTTAGAAGTTGCTACTTTATGATTTCTTGGAAGATTATGATAGATGGATATTAAGAAATGGGTAGAATAATTTCCATTTTGAAATGGTTGTGTAGAAATCACTAAATATGATTTCTTGAGCTATACGATGAATATGAGTGAATTATGTGATAACATGATTGGTGCCTTGAATGTGTTTTGCTAAGTGCCTATGTGATAATTAAGTTTGTTGTGGCATAATTTATGTATGACATGCTTGAGAAAATGGTGATCGAAGGAATGAGTTGATATAAGTTGTTGATAAATTAGCATCATGATAAATTGTGGTAAGTATATGCAATAGATATAAATTACCATGACATATGTTGAAATATGTGGTTTAATTGCTCATTTGACATTCATTGCATTTTGGGCATGAAATTGGCATTACATTCATGGGCATGAGGCATGGGTGTAGGTGTGTGTACATGGTTGATCAAATACCATTCTTGGTGGTTGATAAGTGGACTCGGGAAGGTTGGATCAAAGATCCCGTGGAGTCGCATGGTTGCACAAAAAACTTGTGTCGGGTATAGCAAGAAGGGCTAGACTCTCCCTCTGGTGCAAGACCCGGCTACTTGGTTCATACACTCCCCTGAGGTGAAATTCCAGAAAAGTGTATTGGTTTGTAAAACCTGCGGTGCGATTCCAAAACTCCGCTACCCAACAAAGACACATGATTTTGTTTATAAAAAATACCTGGTTCGTACACTTCTCTGAGGTGAAATTTCAAAAAAAGTGTACTTGTTTGATAAAGTATTCATTCAATAGGAAACATCCAACAATGAATTGGTTTTATTAACACAATGTGTAACACCCCAAAACACACCTTGGACGACATTACATTCTAAAACCATTCATATCATGATAGCACTAATATAATCCCTTAAGAAGCAAGACTGCATTTGTCATCCACGAATATTTACAACATTATTCAAAAGAATAAGCCCAAGTCATGGCTATTACATCTCAAAAATTAATTAAAGAAAGCGCAGCGGAATAAATAAAAGAAGCTAGACTACACAATATTCCAAAAGCATGTCCTAGTCTAGTACAAAAGGAAAGGAGGTCGCTCTATGCGTCCACATCGGGATCCACATTCCCGTCCAGTGGAGTCTCCCAAGTAGCGGGCTCCTCGACCATTACGTCCTCTTCCTCAAACGAGTAATCTGAAAAATGTTAGCGATAGGGGGTGAGCACGAAGCTCTGTAGAAAAATTCTTCCAAACCTATACAAGGTTTAGAAAAGCATTTAAAATGGTCGGTCTCAATTTTAACATAACATAGATACATAATTTGAAATAAAACAGTGACATTTAAAAAGGATCTCAAGTTTATTTAAAAAATATTACTTAAATTAAAAAATGAGCACCACATACAAATAATAACCATTAATTGTCATAACCAATTCCCAACAATTCTTTCGGTAGGTGGCATACTTTGTGGTAACCTCCACCCCCCTTTAGATCACCTTTGATTCTCAAGCATCCTTACCGAGAACCTCTTGAAAATGGATGAGCATCCTTACATGGAACCTCTCACCAATCACTACATTATTTTTCAAGCATCCTTACTGGGAACCTCTTGAGAAGGGGTGAGCATCCTTACAAGGAACTTCTCACTCATGTGCATCACAAACAACCCAACCAAGCATATAATTCCAACATTCATCTTAATTTACAAGCATCTATCCGAAATTCCCAAAATATATCATGTAACAATTCCACAACCAACTAAGAAAATACATGAGATCACAATAACATCATTTTTCTACCCAACACAAAGCACTAAGGTTTCGAAATCAATAATAAAGAAAGCATTTAGAAAGGAAATACATCACTCTCCAAAAATTAGGGTTTTAAAACTAGAAAGGAGATTTCATGGGTATTAAACCCTACTTTGTTCAAAACATGTAATCCTTGCAAAAAGCCTAAGGGAGGATGATTCCATAGCATATATATAACATTAATAGCCAAAACATACATATATAAATACCCTAGCCTCAATGTAAGTGAATAAGAAAAAACTCCTACCTTGAATCCTTAGTTTTGGTGTGAAGAACAAGAATATTTGATTTTGAATCACTATTGAATCTCTTGTTTTTCCCTTCCTTTCTTCCTCTCTAATGCTCTCTAGGGTTCCAAGAGGTGTGGGAGTGTGAGGGGAGTGAAGTAAATGAGAGCAAATGAGATGAAAATGAGTTTAAAACATAGTAGCCCCAAAAAATACTGTTCATAGGCTATTTTGGGTTTCTCCAAATTTATGGTTTTGTCACTAAGAATCTCCAATTTGATCCATATGACTACCCTAAGGTTTGTCGACGTTCCGGATTCATTTTTAATGTTATTTTAACCTAAAAATATTTATTTTTATGATTTATCTCAAAATCCAAGTCAACGTACACTCGAAACACTAAAGTTACTATTTTATCCATCCGAATCGACTATTAATGAAGTTTTGTGATGTTTGCAAATAAAAGGCGATAAAGGGTGCTTCTTAAATCCTTTCATACTTATTTGAACCCTAAAAGTACACAATATTCTTATATTTTGATTTAGGATGTAAATGGAGACATTAAATGCAAAACGAAGCTAATTGGATAATTTTGACATCGTTTCGTTATGTGAGCATAACTCTCTCATCCGAGCTTCGATTGAGATGATTCAAGATGATATATAAGGATAAGAAAGATCTCTATAACTTTCATGTTTTGAGGTTTGAGAGATATTGACTGCATCAAGGTCCAAATCGGGCTTGAAGTTGTAGCCAGTGCACTGTTCACGTGCACTGTTGAAGCCAATTGGGCTGTCAAAACAGCCCATCGTTATCTGGGCATAACTCTCTCATCCAAGCTCCGATTGAAATGATTCAAGATGATATCGAATGATAAGAAAGAGATTTAGAACTTTCATGTTTTGAGTTTTGAGAGCTATTGACTGCATCAAGGTCGAAATTGTGCTTGAAGTTTCAACTAGTGCACTGTTCACATACACTGTTCATTGTCTGTCTTCATCCCTTTTCCATTTCCAATCTATTCCTAAGCCAACCAAATCCATCTCAAACCTCTCCAACACATATTCCTACACCAAACCTATTTAATACAAGTTCTAGGACCTAAAATTTCATATTTTCACTTATTAAAACCAAATTTCAACTATTATTTCCACTAACATTTTAAATCTCTACTTTCCAATCTACCAAATTCAAACACACGTCACTACATATATCCACATTTTTTTATCAAAATTATTTACTATATATCTATATACATATATAAAAGAAAATGCGGGGTGTTACAATCCACCCCCTTAACGAAAGTTTTGTCCTCTANGAAATTTCAAAAAAAGTGTACTTGTTTGATAAAGTATTCATTCAATAGGAAACATCCAACAATGAATTGGTTTTATTAACACAATGTGTAACACCCCAAAACACACCTTGGACGACATTACATTCTAAAACCATTCATATCATGATAGCACTAATATAATCCCTTAAGAAGCAAGACTGCATTTGTCATCCACGAATATTTACAACATTATTCAAAAGAATAAGCCCAAGTCATGGCTATTACATCTCAAAAATTAATTAAAGAAAGCGCAGCGGAATAAATAAAAGAAGCTAGACTACACAATATTCCAAAAGCATGTCCTAGTCTAGTACAAAAGGAAAGGAGGTCGCTCTATGCGTCCACATCGGGATCCACATTCCCGTCCAGTGGAGTCTCCCAAGTAGCGGGCTCCTCGACCATTACGTCCTCTTCCTCAAACGAGTAATCTGAAAAATGTTAGCGATAGGGGGTGAGCACGAAGCTCTGTAGAAAAATTCTTCCAAACCTATACAAGGTTTAGAAAAGCATTTAAAATGGTCGGTCTCAATTTTAACATAACATAGATACATAATTTGAAATAAAACAGTGACATTTAAAAAGGATCTCAAGTTTATTTAAAAAATATTACTTAAATTAAAAAATGAGCACCACATACAAATAATAACCATTAATTGTCATAACCAATTCCCAACAATTCTTTCGGTAGGTGGCATACTTTGTGGTAACCTCCACCCCCCTTTAGATCACCTTTGATTCTCAAGCATCCTTACCGAGAACCTCTTGAAAATGGATGAGCATCCTTACATGGAACCTCTCACCAATCACTACATTATTTTTCAAGCATCCTTACTGGGAACCTCTTGAGAAGGGGTGAGCATCCTTACAAGGAACTTCTCACTCATGTGCATCACAAACAACCCAACCAAGCATATAATTCCAACATTCATCTTAATTTACAAGCATCTATCCGAAATTCCCAAAATATATCATGTAACAATTCCACAACCAACTAAGAAAATACATGAGATCACAATAACATCATTTTTCTACCCAACACAAAGCACTAAGGTTTCGAAATCAATAATAAAGAAAGCATTTAGAAAGGAAATACATCACTCTCCAAAAATTAGGGTTTTAAAACTAGAAAGGAGATTTCATGGGTATTAAACCCTACTTTGTTCAAAACATGTAATCCTTGCAAAAAGCCTAAGGGAGGATGATTCCATAGCATATATATAACATTAATAGCCAAAACATACATATATAAATACCCTAGCCTCAATGTAAGTGAATAAGAAAAAACTCCTACCTTGAATCCTTAGTTTTGGTGTGAAGAACAAGAATATTTGATTTTGAATCACTATTGAATCTCTTGTTTTTCCCTTCCTTTCTTCCTCTCTAATGCTCTCTAGGGTTCCAAGAGGTGTGGGAGTGTGAGGGGAGTGAAGTAAATGAGAGCAAATGAGATGAAAATGAGTTTAAAACATAGTAGCCCCAAAAAATACTGTTCATAGGCTATTTTGGGTTTCTCCAAATTTATGGTTTTGTCACTAAGAATCTCCAATTTGATCCATATGACTACCCTAAGGTTTGTCGACGTTCCGGATTCATTTTTAATGTTATTTTAACCTAAAAATATTTATTTTTATGATTTATCTCAAAATCCAAGTCAACGTACACTCGAAACACTAAAGTTACTATTTTATCCATCCGAATCGACTATTAATGAAGTTTTGTGATGTTTGCAAATAAAAGGCGATAAAGGGTGCTTCTTAAATCCTTTCATACTTATTTGAACCCTAAAAGTACACAATATTCTTATATTTTGATTTAGGATGTAAATGGAGACATTAAATGCAAAACGAAGCTAATTGGATAATTTTGACATCGTTTCGTTATGTGAGCATAACTCTCTCATCCGAGCTTCGATTGAGATGATTCAAGATGATATATAAGGATAAGAAAGATCTCTATAACTTTCATGTTTTGAGGTTTGAGAGATATTGACTGCATCAAGGTCCAAATCGGGCTTGAAGTTGTAGCCAGTGCACTGTTCACGTGCACTGTTGAAGCCAATTGGGCTGTCAAAACAGCCCATCGTTATCTGGGCATAACTCTCTCATCCAAGCTCCGATTGAAATGATTCAAGATGATATCGAATGATAAGAAAGAGATTTAGAACTTTCATGTTTTGAGTTTTGAGAGCTATTGACTGCATCAAGGTCGAAATTGTGCTTGAAGTTTCAACTAGTGCACTGTTCACATACACTGTTCATTGTCTGTCTTCATCCCTTTTCCATTTCCAATCTATTCCTAAGCCAACCAAATCCATCTCAAACCTCTCCAACACATATTTCTACACCAAACCTATTTAATACAAGTTCTAGGACCTAAAATTTCATATTTTCACTTATTAAAACCAAATTTCAACTATTATTTCCACTAACATTTTAAATCTCTACTTTCCAATCTACCAAATTCAAACACACGTCACTACATATATCCACATTTTTTTATCAAAATTATTTACTATATATCTATATACATATATAAAAGAAAATGCGGGGTGTTACAATCCACCCCCTTAACGAAAGTTTTGTCCTCTAAACTTACCTCAAGTAGCAAACAAATATGGATACTTCTCCCGCATTTCTTGCTCCGGTTCCCATGTAGCTTCCTCCACTCCATGGTGTTGCCACAAAACCTTCACCAATCTAATAACTTTGTTGCGAAGCACTTTTTCCTGGGCGTCGAGAATTTCTACCGGTTGTTCTTCGTAGGTTGCTCCATCTTGAATTTCAATCTCCTCCAAGTTCACGATTGGAGTTGCATCCGAGTGACACCTTCTCAACATGGACACGTGGAACACATCATGTACTCCGGATAGTTGGGCTGGTAGTCGAAGTTAATATGCCGCCTTGCCTACCGCTTTGATTACCTCAAACGGTCTGGTATATCTTGGCACTAACTTTCCCTTCTTGCCGAATCGAAACACGCCTTTCTTGGGTGACACCTTGAGAAATACGTAGTCTCCCACCTTGAATTCAAAGGGTCTTCGTCTGTGGTCCGCATAGCTCTTCTGTCTACTTTACGCCGTCCGTAGCCTCTCTCGGATGAGTTGAATCTTCTCCGTAGTTTCTCGAACAATGTCCGGTCCAAACAAACTACTCTCGTCGGCTTCTAACCAACACGTCAGTGATCGGCATGGTCTTCCATACAATGCCTCATACGGTGCCATCCCAATACTTTCTTGATAGCTGTTGTTGTAAACAAACTCCACCAATGATAAGTGGCCGCTCCAACTCCCCTTGAAGTCCAACGCGCAAGTGCGTAATATATCCTCCACAATCTGTATTACCCTCTCGGATTGGCCATCCATTTAGGGATAANTAAAACAGTGACATTTAAAAAGGATCTCAAGTTTATTTAAAAAATATTACTTAAATTAAAANCAAGTGCGTAATATATCCTCCACAATCTGTATTACCCTCTCGGATTGGCCATCCATTTAGGGATAAAAAGTCGTACTGAAGTGTAACTCCGTCCCCATCGCTTGTTGTAGACTTTGCCAGAATCTCGCCACAAACCTAGTGTCACGATCCGACAAAATCGAGAGCGGAACGCCGTGTAACCTCACTATCTCACGAATATACAGCTGGCTCAAAGTCTCGAATGTATCCGTGGTCTTGATACCCAAAAAGTGAGCAGACTGNAGAACCTCTTGAAAATGGATGAGCATCCTTACATGGAACCTCTCACCAATCACTACATTATTTTTCAAGCATCCTTACTGGGAACCTCTTGAGAAGGGGTGAGCATCCTTACAAGGAACTTCTCACTCATGTGCATCACAAACAACCCAACCAAGCATATAATTCCAACATTCATCTTAATTTACAAGCATCTATCCGAAATTCCCAAAATATATCATGTAACAATTCCACAACCAACTAAGAAAATACATGAGATCACAATAACATCATTTTTCTACCCAACACAAAGCACTAAGGTTTCGAAATCCATAATAAAGAAAGCATTTAGGAAGAAAATACATCACTCTCCAAAAATTAGGGTTTTAAAACTAGAAAGGAGATTTCATGGGTATTAAACCCTACTTTGTTCAAAACATGTAATCCTTGCAAAAAGCCTAAGAGAGGATGATTCCATAGCATATATATATAATTGATAGTCAAAACATACATATATAAATACCCTAGCCTCAATGTAAGTGAATGAGAGAAAACCCCTACCTTGAATCCTTAGCTTTGGAGTGAAGAACAAGAATATTTGATCTTGAATCACCCTTGAATCTCTTGTTTTTCCCTTCCTTTCTTCTTCTCTAATGCTCTCTAGGGTTTCAAGAGGTGTGGGGGTGTGAGGGGAGTGAAGGAAATGAGAGCAAATGAGATGAAAATGAGTTTAAAACATAGCAGCCCCGAAAAACACTGTTCACAGGCTGTTTTGGGTTTCTCCAAATTTATGATTTTGCCACTAAGAATCTCCAATTTGATCCATATGACTACCCTAAGGTTTTTTGACGTTCCGGATTCATTTTTAATGTTATTTTAACCTAAAAATATTTATTTTTATGATTTATCTCAAAACCAAAGTCAACGTACACCCGAAACACTAAAGTTTCTATTTTACCCATCCGAATCAGCTATTAATGAAGTTTTGCGATGTTTACAAATAAAAGGTGATAAAGGGTGTTTCTTAAAGCCTTTTATACTTATTTGAAGCCTAAATGTACTCATTATTCTTATATTTTGATTTAGGATGCAAATGGAGACATTAAATGCAAAACGAAGCTAATTGGACTATTTCGACATCATTTCGTTATCTGAGCATAACTCTCTCATCCAAGCTCCGATTGAGATGATTCAAGATGCTATGGAATGATACGAAAGAGCTCTAAAACTTTCATGTTTTGAGTTTTGAGAGATATTGACTGCATCAAGGTCTAAATCGAGCTTGAAGTTGCAGCAGTGCACTGTTCACGTGCACTGTTCACAGCCTGTCTTCGTCCCTTTTCCATTTCCAATCCATTCCTAAGCCAACCAAATCCATCCCAAACCTCTCCAACACATATTTCTACACCAAACCTATTTAATACAAGTTCTAGGACCTAAAATTTCATATTTTCACTTATTAAAACCAAATTTCAACTATTATTTTCACTAACATTTTAAATCTCTACTTTTCCAATCTACCAAATTCAAACACACATCACTACATATATCCACATTTTTTTTACCACAATTATTTACTATATATCTATATACATATATAAAAGAAAATGCGGGGTGTTACAATCCACCCCCTTAACGAAAGTTTTGTCCTCTAAACTTACCTCAAGTAGCAAACAAATATGGATACTTCTCCCGCATTTCTTGCTCCGGTTCCCATGTAGCTTCCTCCACTCCATGGTGTTGCCACAAAACCTTCACCAATCTAATAACTTTGTTGCGAAGCACTTTTTCCTGGGCGTCGAGAATTTCTACCGGTTGTTCTTCGTAGGTTGCTCCATCTTGAATTTCAATCTCCTCCAAGTTCACGATTGGAGTTGCATCCGAGTGACACCTTCTCAACATGGACACGTGGAACACATCATGTACTCCGGATAGTTGGGCTGGTAGTCGAAGTTAATATGCCGCCTTGCCTACCGCTTTGATTACCTCAAACGGTCTGGTATATCTTGGCACTAACTTTCCCTTCTTGCCGAATCGAAACACGCCTTTCTTGGGTGACACCTTGAGAAATACGTAGTCTCCCACCTTGAATTCAAAGGGTCTTCGTCTGTGGTCCGCATAGCTCTTCTGTCTACTTTACGCCGTCCGTAGCCTCTCTCGGATGAGTTGAATCTTCTCCGTAGTTTCTCGAACAATGTCCGGTCCAAACAAACTACTCTCGTCGGCTTCTAACCAACACGTCAGTGATCGGCATGGTCTTCCATACAATGCCTCATACGGTGCCATCCCAATACTTTCTTGATAGCTGTTGTTGTAAACAAACTCCACCAATGATAAGTGGCCGCTCCAACTCCCCTTGAAGTCCAACGCGCAAGTGCGTAATATATCCTCCACAATCTGTATTACCCTCTCGGATTGGCCATCCATTTAGGGATAAAAAGTCGTACTGAAGTGTAACTCCGTCCCCATCGCTTGTTGTAGACTTTGCCAGAATCTCGCCACAAACCTAGTGTCACGATCCGACAAAATCGAGAGCGGAACGCCGTGTAACCTCACTATCTCACGAATATACAGCTGGCTCAAAGTCTCGAATGTATCCGTGGTCTTGATACCCAAAAAGTGAGCAGACTGGGTGAGTTTATCCACAATAACCCACACTGCATTATGCCCGTGCGACGTCCGTGGTAAACCCGACACGAAATCTATGGTGATGTGATCTCACTTCCACTCTAAAATAGGCAAAGATTATAGGACTCCTCCTGGTCTTTGTTGCTCAATCTTCACCTACTGGCACACTGCACATTTTGCCACATACTTGGCCACATCTTGCTTCATTCCCCTCCACCAGTATTGATGCTTCATGTCCCTATACATCTTTGTGCTACCGGGGTGGATAGCAAACTTGGAGCTATGACACTCTCCCAGTATCTCCNAAGGAAATACATCACTCTCCAAAAATTAGGGTTTTAAAACTAGAAAGGAGATTTCATGGGTATTAAACCCTACTTTGTTCAAAACATGTAATCCTTGCAAAAAGCCTAAGGGAGGATGATTCCATAGCATATATATAACATTAATAGCCAAAACATACATATATAAATACCCTAGCCTCAATGTAAGTGAATAAGAAAAAACTCCTACCTTGAATCCTTAGTTTTGGTGTGAAGAACAAGAATATTTGATTTTGAATCACTANCAAATCCATCTCAAACCTCTCCAACACATATTCCTACACCAAACCTATTTAATACAAGTTCTAGGACCTAAAATTTCATATTTTCACTTATTAAAACCAAATTTCAACTATTATTTCCACTAACATTTTAAATCTCTACTTTCCAATCTACCAAATTCAAACACACGTCACTACATATATCCACATTTTTTTATCAAAATTATTTACTATATATCTATATACATATATAAAAGAAAATGCGGGGTGTTACAATCCACCCCCTTAACGAAAGTTTTGTCCTCTAAACTTACCTCAAGTAGCAAACAAATATGGATACTTCTCCCGCATTTCTTGCTCCGGTTCCCATGTAGCTTCCTCCACTCCATGGTGTTGCCACAAAACCTTCACCAATCTAATAACTTTGTTGCGAAGCACTTTTTCCTGGGCGTCGAGAATTTCTACCGGTTGTTCTTCGTAGGTTGCTCCATCTTGAATTTCAATCTCCTCCAAGTTCACGATTGGAGTTGCATCCGAGTGACACCTTCTCAACATGGACACGTGGAACACATCATGTACTCCGGATAGTTGGGCTGGTAGTCGAAGTTAATATGCCGCCTTGCCTACCGCTTTGATTACCTCAAACGGTCTGGTATATCTTGGCACTAACTTTCCCTTCTTGCCGAATCGAAACACGCCTTTCTTGGGTGACACCTTGAGAAATACGTAGTCTCCCACCTTGAATTCAAAGGGTCTTCGTCTGTGGTCCGCATAGCTCTTCTGTCTACTTTACGCCGTCCGTAGCCTCTCTCGGATGAGTTGAATCTTCTCCGTAGTTTCTCGAACAATGTCCGGTCCAAACAAACTACTCTCGTCGGCTTCTAACCAACACGTCAGTGATCGGCATGGTCTTCCATACAATGCCTCATACGGTGCCATCCCAATACTTTCTTGATAGCTGTTGTTGTAAACAAACTCCACCAATGATAAGTGGCCGCTCCAACTCCCCTTGAAGTCCAACGCGCAAGTGCGTAATATATCCTCCACAATCTGTATTACCCTCTCGGATTGGCCATCCATTTAGGGATAAAAAGTCGTACTGAAGTGTAACTCCGTCCCCATCGCTTGTTGTAGACTTTGCCAGAATCTCGCCACAAACCTAGTGTCACGATCCGACAAAATCGAGAGCGGAACGCCGTGTAACCTCACTATCTCACGAATATACAGCTGGCTCAAAGTCTCGAATGTATCCGTGGTCTTGATACCCAAAAAGTGAGCAGACTGGGTGAGTTTATCCACAATAACCCACACTGCATTATGCCCGTGCGACGTCCGTGGTAAACCCGACACGAAATCTATGGTGATGTGATCTCACTTCCACTCTAAAATAGGCAAAGATTATAGGACTCCTCCTGGTCTTTGTTGCTCAATCTTCACCTACTGGCACACTGCACATTTTGCCACATACTTGGCCACATCTTGCTTCATTCCCCTCCACCAGTATTGATGCTTCATGTCCCTATACATCTTTGTGCTACCGGGGTGGATAGCAAACTTGGAGCTATGACACTCTCCCAGTATCTCCTCCTTTAGGGACGAATCATTGGGAACACATAGCTTCTCCCCATATCTCAACTCTCCATTATTCCAAAACCATCCTTCAATTGCCTTTCCATTCTCCAATCGGGCTCTAATCCAATCAAGTTCTGAATCCAGGCATTGCAACTCCACTACCCGTCGCCGAAGCGTCGGTTAAGCAATAAGGTTGAATAGATATGGTTGATACTCTGGTCCATCCACCCATAGATCGCANTTTTTCCCTTCCTTTCTTCCTCTCTAATGCTCTCTAGGGTTCCAAGAGGTGTGGGAGTGTGAGGGGAGTGAAGTANGAATAGATATGGTTGATACTCTGGTCCATCCACCCATAGATCGCACTCCTCCAATGCATCAATCATTTTCCACCAATTTACCGCAAGAAAATTGATTTCACCCCGAGACTTCCCGCTAAGAGCATCGACAACTACATTGGCCTTCCCCAGATGGTAGTTGAGTGTCANATTTTAACCTAAAAATATTTATTTTTATGATTTATCTCAAAATCCAAGTCAACGTACACTCGAAACACTAAAGTTACTATTTTATCCATCCGAATCGACTATTAATGAAGTTTTGTGATGTTTGCAAATAAAAGGCGATAAAGGGTGCTTCTTAAATCCTTTCATACTTATTTGAACCCTAAAAGTACACAATATTCTTATATTTTGATTTAGGATGTAAATGGAGACATTAAATGCAAAACGAAGCTAATTGGATAATTTTGACATCGTTTCGTTATGTGAGCATAACTCTCTCATCCGAGCTTCGATTGAGATGATTCAAGATGATATATAAGGATAAGAAAGATCTCTATAACTTTCATGTTTTGAGGTTTGAGAGATATTGACTGCATCAAGGTCCAAATCGGGCTTGAAGTTGTAGCCAGTGCACTGTTCACGTGCACTGTTGAAGCCAATTGGGCTGTCAAAACAGCCCATCGTTATCTGGGCATAACTCTCTCATCCAAGCTCCGATTGAAATGATTCAAGATGATATCGAATGATAAGAAAGAGATTTAGAACTTTCATGTTTTGAGTTTTGAGAGCTATTGACTGCATCAAGGTCGAAATTGTGCTTGAAGTTTCAACTAGTGCACTGTTCACATACACTGTTCATTGTCTGTCTTCATCCCTTTTCCATTTCCAATCTATTCCTAAGCCAACCAAATCCATCTCAAACCTCTCCAACACATATTCCTACACCAAACCTATTTAATACAAGTTCTAGGACCTAAAATTTCATATTTTCACTTATTAAAACCAAATTTCAACTATTATTTTCACTAACATTTTAAATCTCTACTTTCCAATCTACCAAATTCAAACACACGTCACTACATATATCCACATTTTTTTATCAAAATTATTTACTATATATCTATATACATATATAAAAGAAAATGCGGGGTGTTACAATCCACCCCCTTAACGAAAGTTTTGTCCTCTAAACTTACCTCAAGTAGCAAACAAATATGGATACTTCTCCCGCATTTCTTGCTCCGGTTCCCATGTAGNCGTATAAATAACATCTCCACAACTTAAGAGCAAACACCACCGCAGCCAGCTCCAAGTCGTGTGTGGGATAATTCTGCTCATGCACCTTGAGTTGCCTCGAGCCATACGCCACTACCTACCCTCCTTAGATTAGAACGCATCCCAAGACTTGTAGTGAAGCATCGGTGTAGACATCGTAGCCTTCCCCACTGCTCAGAATAATGAGGATAGATGTCGTCGTCAACTTCTCCTTCAAAGTGCGAAAAGCTAGTTCACACGCTTGAGGCNTGTCAAAACAGCCCATCGTTATCTGGGCATAACTCTCTCATCCAAGCTCCGATTGAAATGATTCAAGATGATATCGAATGATAAGAAAGAGATTTAGAACTTTCATGTTTTGAGTTTTGAGAGCTATTGACTGCATCAAGGTCGAAATTGTGCTTGAAGTTTCAACTAGTGCACTGTTCACATACACTGTTCATTGTCTGTCTNAGGCGAGTCATCGGCATCGCAAGCTTGGAGAACCCTTCCACAAACCTATGATAATAGCTAGCTAACCCCAAGAAACTCTGTACTTCTGTAACGTTCTTCAGTGGTTCCCATTTCATCACGGCCTCAATCTTTGCAGGATCAACCGCTACCCCTTGCTCGGACACANAACACATATTTCTACACCAAACCTATTTAATACAAGTTCTAGGACCTAAAATTTCATATTTTCACTTATTAAAACCAAATTTCAACTATTATTTCCACTAACATTTTAAATCTCTACTTTCCAATCTACCAAATTCAAACACACGTCACTACATATATCCACATTTNCTTTACATATAACTTATGTTCTCTCAATGTTTGTAGCACAATAGAGAGATGACGAGCATGTTCCTCCTGAGTCTGTGAGTAAATCAATATGTCATCAATAAACACAATGACAAATTGATCGAGGTAAGGCCGGAAGACTCTGTGCATCAAATCCATGAAGGTTGCGGGGGTATTAGTCAATCCAAATGGCATCACCATATACTCGAAATTACCATACCGGGTACGAAAGGTAGTCTTAGGAATATCCTCCTCCTTCATCTGCAGCTGATGATACCCCGTGCGAAGATCAATCTTGGAGTAATACTTCGAACCCTTCAACTGGCCAAATAAGTCATTAATTCTCGGCAACGGATACTTATTCTTCACGGTAACCCGATTCAACTCCCGGTAATCCATGCACAAGCATAGAGTCTCATTCATTTTCTTCACAAAGAGGACTGGGGCTCCCCAAGGTGAAGTGCTTAGATGGATAAATCCAATTGCCAACAAGTGATCCAACTGCTTCCTTAGCTCCTTCAACTCCAAATGTGTCATCCGGTAGGGAGCAATGGATATGGGTTTGGTTCCCGGATAGAGATCAATCTTGAACTCAATTTCCCTATGTGGCAGTAATTCGGGTAATTCCTCGGGAAAAATATTCAAAAACTCCGATACAATTAACACCACATCTGTATAGATTTTATCCCTGTCATCTCCCATCAAGCTAGCTAAGAAACTCAAATGACTTCCCGATTTTGCTTTTAAGAATCTACTACCCGTAGTAGGAAATGGCTGGGAAGAATCTCAGTTATTCACAAAACTGAAAATGAATCCTCCCGGCAACTAAAATATAATCCGCTTGCGGAAACAATCCATTACTGCCCGGAAAGCGGACAACAAGTTCATCCTGAAAATCACATCATACCCCTTTATCTCTAAAGCAATCAAATCCACAATCAATTTGTGCTCCCCAATGCGAAGCACACAACCCTTGCAAACTCGGCTAGTATCTAACCGTTCTCCCATGGGTAAGCTAATGTTCATAACATGCTCTAGCTTCACGAAACTCAATCCCAAATTAAGTGCATATGTCGTGCATACAAATGAGTGTGTTGCACCGGGGTCAAATAATATTTGGGCCCAAGAATTATAAATAAGGACGATACCTTCCATAACGGCATTGGCAATGTCCTCCTCCGGCTGAGTCAAAGCAAATACTCGCCCTTAGTTGGTGCCGCCGGGGGCTTGAGCTTGTATCGGTCGTTGTGGTGCAGGCCTCGGTGGTGGTGGTTAGGCTGTTGGTACTTGTCTGGCGGTCTGGATAGGCCCCTAAGGTGGAAAAACTAGGCAATGCATCCGAATATGTCCCACACCTCCGCATGCAAAGTAGGATCATGGGGTAATACCGGCTCTGGTCTGAGTGTCTCCCACTCCTCAGGCTGTCAAAAGTCGTTGTCCACCTGTCTGGTTTGGGCGACGATATGGTGTCAATCTCTGTGCCCCACTAGTGCTAGCACTCGTCCGGATCGGACCTCCTCTCAAGAAGCCCTATCGTCGCTGGCTATCCTCTATGTCTCTCTCTACCAGTGCAACTCTGTCCACCAAGTCCCCAAAATCACAGATCTTGAGAGCCACCAACTTCTCCCTAATGATTGGCCTCAGACCTTGCTTGAAGACCTTGGCCCTGTCAGCCTCAGTAGATATAAATCCCATAGCGTAACAGGAGAGCTCGTCAAACCGTCGCTCATACTCAGCTACGGTCATGCTACCCTGTCGTAGTGCAAGAAAATCCGTCTTCATTCGGTCTCTAACTGATTCAGGGAAGTACTTATCTTAAAAATTTTGATCGAACCCTTCCCAAGTGAGTGTGTTGGTGTCCCTTCTCCTCTTTATGGCATCCCACCAATAGTCGGCCTCCCCCTCAAACAGGTANGTCTCTGACCGATTCAGGAAAGTACTTATCTTGGAAAATTTGATCGAACTCTTCCCAAGTAAGTGTGTCAGTGTCCCTTCTCCTCTTTATGGCATCCCACCAATAGTCGGCCTCCCCCTCAAACAGGTAGGTCGCCAAACCAACTCTCAACTCCTCGGTAACTCCCATGTCATCACAGATTTTCTTCACTCGACGGATCCATCTATCCGCCTCCAAAGGATTGGAGCTCCCTTGAAAATTGGGTAGTCGTTGTCTTAAGAATTCTCAAAGAGATATCATCCTTCGGTCTCCGTTCCCATTGCCCGGTACTTGAGCGAGAGGATGAGCTCCACCATTGTGCTTGTTGTTACCATTTTGGTTTTATACCAAAGTGGTGAGCNATGAGCTCCACCATTGTGGTTGTTGTTACCATTTTGGTTTTGTACCAAAGTGGTGAGCTCCCTCAAGCATTGGTAAATGCCTTGCATGACATCCGGAGGTGGTGGTGGTGGTGGATTCGCTTGACCTCCACGGCCACGCCCATGTCTGCGTCCCCGTCCTTGTTCACTGTTCATACTGCACATCAATTCACAACTTAGTTCATGGATGTACAAGACATCCTAAATATTAGGTTAAGCTAAGGCATAGAATATATATAAAATTTTACTCAAGGATTTGATTCACCCTAATCCTAAAGCTCTAGAGGTGATTCCATAACCTACAGCTCCCATGCAAGACCTAAAGCCTAAGCTCTAATACCAACTTTATAACACCCCAAAACACACCCAGGACGACATTACATTCTAAAATCATTCATATCATGAGAGCACTAATATCATCCCTTAAGAAACAAGACTGCATTTGTCATCCACGAATATTTACAACATTATCCAAAATCCCCAAAATATATTATGTAACAATTCTACAACCAACTAAGAAAATACATGAGATCACAATAACATCATTTTTCTACCCAACACAAAGCACTAAGGTTTTGAAATCCATAATAAAGAAAGCATTTAGGAAGAAAATACATCACTCTCCAAAAATTAGGGTTTTAAAACTAGAAAGGAAATTTCATGGGTATTAAACCCTATTTTGTTCAAAACATATAATTCTTGCAAAAAAGCCTAAGAGAGGATGATTCCATAGCATATATATACCATTAATAGCCAAAAAATACATATATAAATACCCTAGCCTCAATATAAGTGAATGAGAGAAAACCCCTACCCTGAATCCTTAGCTTTGGTGTGAGGAACAAGAATATTTGATCTTGAATCACCCATGAATCTCTTGTTTTTCCCTTCCCTTCTTCCTCTCTAATGCTCTCTAGGGTTCCAAGAGGTGTGGGGGTGTGAGGAGAGTGAAGGAAATGAGAGCAAATGAGATGAAAATGAGTTTAAACATAGCAGCCCCAAAAAACACTGTTCACAGGCTGTTTTAAGTTTCTCAAAATTTACGATTTTGCCACTGAAAATCTTCAATTTGATCCATATGACTACCCTAAGATTTTTCGACGTTCTGGATTCATTTTTAATGTTATTTTAACCTAAAAATATTTATTTTTATGATTTATCTCAAAACTCAGGTCAACGTACACCCGAAACACTAAAATTTCTATTTTACTCATTCGAATCGGCTATTAATGAAGTTTTGCGATGTTTGTAAATAAAAGGTGATAAAGGGTGCTTCTTAAAGCCTTTTATACTTATTTAAAGCCTAAAATTACTCATTATTCTTACATTTTGATTTAGGATGCAAATGGAGACATTAAATGCAAAACGAAGCTAATTGGACTATTTTGACATCATTTTGTTATCTGAGCATAACTCTCTCATCCGAGCTCCGATTGAGATGATTCAAGATGATATGGAATGAAAAGAAAGAGCTCTAAAACTTTCATTTTTGGAGGTTTGAGAGATATTGACTGCATCAAGATCTAAATCGGGCTTGAAGTTGCAGCCAGTGCATTGTTAAAGCTAATTGCGCTGTCAAAACAGTCCATCATTATCTGGGCATACCTCTCTCATCCGAGCTCCGAGTGAGATAATTCAAGATGTTATGGAATGATAAGAAATAGCTCTAAAACTTTTATGTTTTGAGTTTTGAGTGATATTGACAGCATCAAGGTCTAAATCGGGTTTGAAGTTGCAGCCAGTGCACTGTTTAGGTGCACTGTTCAAGCTAATTGGGCTGTCAAAATAGCCCATCGTTATCTGGGCATAACTCTCTATCTGAGCTCTGATTGAGATGATTCAAGATGATATGGAATGATAAGAAAGAGCTCTAAAACTTTCGTGTTTTGAGTTTTGAGAGCTATTGACTGCATTAGGGTCGAAATAACGCTTGAAGTTGCAGCCAGTGCACTATTCACGTGCACTGTTCACAACCTGTCTTTGTCCCATTTCCATTTCCAATCCATTTCTAAGCCAACCAAATCCATCTCAAACCTCTCCAACACATATTTCTACACCAAACCTATTTAATACAAGTTCTAGGACCTAAAATTTCATATTTTCACTTATTAAAACCAAATTTCAACTATTATTTCCACTAACATTTTAAATCTCTATTTTTCCAATCTACCAAATTCAAACACACATCACTACATATAACCACAATTTTTTACCACAATTATTTACTATATATCTATATACATATATATAAAAAAAAATGCAGGGTGTTACACAATGACTTGTATTTCAAAAATGATCATTGGATATATTTCATCAATAACAAATGTTTTACACATTTGCATTGCATTGTGTTGTGGGAGTCGGTGAGGACTCCGGTTAAAGTGCATGAGTAAGTGTCATCTCATATCATGACATGACATGGTAGAATTTCCACATTGAATTACATGTTCTTGTTGGAATAGATATTGGTTGTGGATTGTTGCATGTGCACATTTCATATGCACTTAGGTTGGGGAGTAGCTTCTGTATGAGATACTCTATTGAGCCTGGCTCACCCTATACGGGAAAGTATTTCAGGTGGGAGATACATGCCATTGGACGGTGCTCATTCAGGGCCCCAATAACGAAGAAAGGCCGACTTGTGGCTTTTAGTTCTATTTTTGTAAATCTCTTGCAAAGTTAGTTTTTGGGCATGTAATGTATGTAAAAGAATTATAATTTTGAATTTGTGTTAACTATGTTTCATGCATAAATTCATGATATGGGAGTATGTATTGATGTATATTGGACCTCGGATGGGTCATGTGATTAAATGTTGTCATAAGAATATGGATAAATGGATCCGGTGTGGTCAATGTTGTATATTAGACCTCGGATGGGTCATGTGATTGTATAATTGTACAGATTGTGTTTTGGGTAGAGTTCCCCGTGCAAAGGAGACTCTACCCAAATTTTTGTTAAATTATAGACCCCGATAAATGGGGCATAATGGTGTGATACCGAGTTACTCGGTATCCACAGGTATTCTGCGGGTTGATGGGTAATCAACAGACCCCCAGATTTTAGGGCGTCACAGCCAGTGTCCATAGTATCGGGTCGGGATCCCTAGTTTATGGCTCACTTTTAAGAGAGTTTTCAGCGAGCCATGGGACACAATTGATGATGAGCACTGCTTTTCATCCCCAGATGGACGGTCAGTCGAAGAGGACTCTCCAGACGTTAGAGGACATGCTGCGGGTATGTATCCTAGATCTCAGGGGTAGTTGGGAAGATCACTTACCCTTAGTGGAGTTCCCCTGCAGCAACAGTTATCAAGTTAGCATTCAGATGACACCCTATGAGGCACTATATGGGAGGCCATGTGGATCTCCAGTATGTTGGACGAAGATGGGAGAGAGACCCTCTACGGGTCCGAACTTGGTTAGAGACACCTCGGAGAAGGTGGAACTTATACGACAGCGTCTTCTCACGGCTCAGAGTCGGTAGAAGAGCTACACCGACAAATGGCAGCAACCTCTAGAGTTTGAGGTGGGAGATCATGTCTTCTTGAAGGTAATGCCTAAAAAAGGAGTGGTCAGGTTTGGCAAGCAAGAAAAGCTATCACTGAGGTACATCGGGCCCTTTGAGTTACTTGAGAGGGTAGGTACAGTTGCTTACTGGTTGGCGTTACCACCAAATCTATCAGGTGTTCACGCGGAATTCCATGTTTATATGCTTTGGAAATAGACCCCAGATCCGACTCATGTGGTGGATTGGGGAGAGCTTGTTATTGATGTTGATGGGACCTTCGAGGAGGGACTGTGCGCATCATGGATAGCCGGGATCAAGTTTTGCGAGACAAGACTGTGAGGCTAGTGAAGGTGTTGTGGCAGCACTGAGGAGTGGAGGAGGCAACATTGGAGCGCGAGGACACTATCCGTACCAGTTATCCTTTCTTATTCGAGGATGGAGGTACATTGTTATAGTCATTTAGTATTATATGACTTTTACATATGCATTTGATTGAATGTGTATGTATGTGTGAATTTCGAGGACAAAATTTTTTTAAGGGGCAAGAATGTAAAACCTGGGTAAATTTTAACATTTTCTGAAAAAGGGAAAAATGGTAATTTGTCATTATAATGCGGGTTTAAAATCAGTATTTTTCTAAAGTTCGGGTGACGCAACGGACCTCACCGTTGGATTCGTATCGCGAAATTAAGTTACCACGTCAATTTTCGTCGAATTCTGAAATAGTCAAATTTTACACATTTTTTGAGACAATTAGGTGACGAATAAACTTTTAAAGGTCCCCAAAAAAGGAAATTATGAAATTTCCTTATAATTGGATAAAAGTTCAAATAAAATTTATTTTGACTGAAACCTGAATTTAATTAAGTCATTTCGGGTTAAAAACGGACCCGGAAGTGATAAACGTGCGGAGTAATATGGACCGCGCAATTAAAAATTATAAATAGGGTGGAATATCTGAAAAATCAGATATTTTACCACCCTTGTTCAGCACACCACACGTTGGAAGAGAGAAAAGAGAGAGAAGAGGGAAAAAATCAAATTTTCAAGCTTTTTTATCCAAGAATTAAAGTTCGTCACTCGAGAACCCTTCGGACCAAGAATTAAAGTTGGTCTACGTAGCGAGGGCTACGCGTACGTGCCAAGAACGATGCATTTCACCGAAAATCCTAAGGGGAGGTTTTGGAAAATCAAGGATTTTTGGAGCTTGGGAGGTATTCTTGAAGTTCTACCATTTTCTCATGCTCCAAGAGGTAGGGTTTCTCCTACCTTGGTTTATTTTCTTACCTATATGTCACATGGAATGGGTAAAGGGAATACCTTAACCTAGGTTATTAACTAGGGTTATGGAGACAAGGAAAAAGGGATATGGAATTAGCCTTAGCAAGTTCCTAGCTACTTTTGGGTAAAGGGAATTTACTTGTGAAATTTATTGCAACTTGATAAATGTTGCCATTGTATCTTGTCAATGACTTGGATCAATTTATGTGATAACATGAATTGTTGGCTTTTGAGGTGTATTGCTAAATGCCTATGTGGAATTTTGGTGTTATGGTATGAGTTTGTATAACATGCCATAAATTTTGTTGAGAAAGCATGAGTAAGGATATATTGTTAATATGTTAACATCACGCCGCTTGTGGTGGTTTTATGCAATTGATATTAATTGCCATATTGTATATTGAGATTGGTTAAATAGCTCATTTGGCATACATTGCATAATTGAGTATGACATAAACATTGCAATGGTGCACTACATTGCATTTGCACGGGAAATACACATCCATGACAATGAGTACGGGTGTGTGAGTGCATGGTTGAATCAATCACCATGCTTGGTGTTTGATGAGTGGGCTCGAGAAAGTGAGGTTGAATATCCTACTGAATCGCACGGTTGCATACATGAAAAACTTGTGTCGGGTATAGCAAGAAAGGATAGATCCCCCCTCAGGTGCAAGGCCCGGTTATTGGTTTATACACTTCCGACGGTGCAAGTCCAACAAAGTGTATCGGCGTGGGGAGTCGGCAGTGGAACACCAAAAGTCCACTACCCAAATAAAGACACATGGTTTTTGGTTGTACAAATGATTCATTTGATGGGAAAACATCCAGAAATGAATTAGTTTTTATGAACATATGAGTTTTGTTTAAAAGATGATCATTGGATGTATTTCATCGATGATAAAGGTTTTAAACTTGCATTGCATAGTGTGGTGAGAGCCGGAGTAGGCTCGGGTTGAGGTGCCTGAGTGAATCTCATTTCAATCATGACATGACATGGTAAATTCCAACATGAACATATATATTCTTGATTGGAATGATTATATGATTGTAAATGTTGTATATGAGCATTGCATATGCACTTAGGTTGGGGAGTAGCCTCTACAATAAATATTCTACTGGGCGTTGGCTCACCCTATACAGGAAACATTTCAGGTGCAGGGTTCGTACCGGGAGAGGACTCGCATTCGGGGCCTCAACAATGAAGGAAAGCCGACTTGTGGCCTTTGTGACATATTTTGTGTAAATTTTGTTGGAACTATGTTTTAACATGTAAAAATTATGCAAATGCATGTAATAGAACTTGTATGGATCATGTGTAATGTAGAAAATGTCATTATACATGTTTGAGATGGATTTGGAAAGGTTTTTAGTGGATTGGAAATGAAAATTTGAAGAGGCATAAAATTTCGGGCAAAACCCTTCCGGAAGGTCCATGAAAAACCTTCCGGAAGGTACATGTAAATTGATATCCAATGGACAAACCTTTTGGTAGAAATAAGTCTAGAAGGTAAAACCTACCGAAAGATCCATAAAACCTTCTGGTAGAAATTTTTCAGTGAGCAAACCTTCCGAAATGTCCATAACAAAACCTTCTGGAAGGTTTTCCAAAAATCTGAAATTTTAAGAATGCATTGCCATGCTTTTGGGCTATGAGTCCTCTAGCTCCAATGATTTAAATGGACCTTAAATGAGATACATTGGGGTATATTGAACCTCGATGGGATTAAATGATTAAAGGAAACACGGATCCTTATGTGGGACGTTATCCCAATTACAGAGATGTGATAGACATGATGTCGGACTATGCGACGATCACGGGTATTTTCGCGAGTTTACGGGAGGTCAACGGGAGCCCTGGTTTTAGGGGTGTCACAAACCTCCACTTGAGGATGCCATTTCAACTCATTCTCCTCCCTTCTTTCAGAGTTCAATGGTTCATTTTGATTGGGTTTAAGGGTGGATAAGTTGGTGAGTCTTTGACATTACGTAGGCCTAGTCACGGTTTATACTTAGATACTCACCCATCTTATCCCTAGCTTCCTACGAATCAATCGTACATTTATACTCTATTAGAGGAGGGATTCGAGTGGTGATGATATCCCTATTGGAGTGACCTCTTGGATTAGCCAACGTTTGTTTCTCATTTCATTTTCACCAAAACACACTTCACCAAACAACTTTCAGCAACAAAAGATTTTACACTTTCTTTCACCCAAAATCACCTTCCTTTTGGTTCACATCCTTCCCCGTGGAAATGACCTTGGAGTACCTCCAAGTGAAACACGATCCACAAAAATCTCCTTGCGCTTGGGGAGTATTTTTGTTCGTACACATAACACATTTCCACCATCCCATTTTCCTATCTCCTTGCCCTTTCTTTTGACACTACTTAAAAGGAGAGTGACATTCCCCTCCATCCATATAAAATACATTTTGACGGATGATATTTAGGGGTTAGGGATAACAACGGAAAACATCTAGCATTTGTGGCGCCGTTGCTAGGGAAAGCAAGTGTCAAATCGAGAAGGTGATTTTTGAACAATGGATGTAAGTCCCGTGATCGTCATCATGGGCTGAGGTACGTTGTTCCGTGTATATATATCTTTATTTGTGTATAGTTCGATTTGTAGATAGTTTACTGCATGTAGGGAAGCGACGAACAAAACCGATTGGTTAGACAACCCTTAGACCCTAACATGAATATTGACCAAAACCCACCCGAGGATGCGGGTGATAATTTTGATAATCTTGGTGCCAATTCAAATGCTCAAAGGGATGGGGGAGTGCCCGAACCTAGAATGCCAAATGTTCCAAGGGTTGGGGGAGTTCCCGAACCTAGAATGCCTAACCCACGGATGCAATTTTCCCCTCCCGTGAATGAAGGGAATAACATCCCAATGGACCCTTTGATGAGGTCTATGAGGGATTTCCTTCAGCCAACCGATAGCACCATGCCCTCTTGCATCCATTTACCGGTCCAAGCTCATCTTTTCCAGGTTAAGCCAGGGATGTTGCAACTACTTCCTACATTCCATGGGATTGAAAAGGAAAATCCCTACTTGCACATAAGGGAGTTCGAGGATATAGATGTAACCTTCAATGCTAACTATGCTATGGAGGATATAACTCGATTGAAATTGTTTCCTTTCTCCCTCAATGATAAAGCCAAATCATGGTTGTATGCCTTGCGACCTCGATCCATTACCTCTTGGGCTCAAATGCTCTTTGAATTCTTGAACAAATTTTTTCCCGTTCATAGAACCACTACTTTTAAAAAAGGAAATTCAAAATTTTTCTGAGAAGCCCAATGAGCAATTTTACCAATGCTGAGATCGCTACAAGGAGTTGATACAATCCATACCACACCATGGCTTTGAATCATGGCAACTAGTAAGTTTCTTCTATAAAGGAATCACACCAAGCCATAGATAATTCATTGACATGGTGTGCAATGGCGAGTTCTTGAACAAAGACCCTGACGAGGCCCTAGACAACTTTAGTACACTGGCCCAAAATGCATAATCTTGGGACATTAGGGATCCCAACGATGTACCTAGGACGTCCTCGGGTTGTGGTCAACCACAAGGGGGAGGGATATATGATTTGATAGACCGAGAAGACTTACTTTCAAAAATTGCTAAATTGTCAAGAAAAGTTGAGAGTCTCAAAGTCAATTAGAGACATGAGGTGTCTAATGTTTCTAACATTGTGGTGGGATGTGTAATCTGTGAGACTGTAGAGCATTCCACATTGGAATGTCCTAACACTCCAGCACTTAAGGAAGCATACCATGAGCAAGTCCATGCATTTAACCAACCAAGGCAATCATTTTCTCCCAATTCGAACACCTGCAATCCGGGGTGGAGTAATCACCCAAATTTTAGTTGGAGAAATGATAACCCCATTCCTCATGGGTCAAGTGCATATTCATCTCACATGCCTCCCAAGCAAAACCAATACCATGGCCAAGGGCAAACATCTAGCTCTCAATACCCAAGGACCAATCCACAAGGGAATCAGTCAAACCCGCCACCACAAACTTTTTCTCCAAGTCCACCTTCATAAAGCTTTTCTCAATGACCATCCAATCCATCCACATACCAACCTCCTCACAAAAAGAATTTGGAGGATATGATCCATTCCTTCATTCAAAGCCAAACAACCATCAACAACCAAAATGCCATAACCAGCAATGATATAAGAGCCCAACTCACAAAGTTGACAAACTTCATAGGGGCATCTCAACAAGAAAAGGGGAAGTTCCCCGCTCAACCACAAGAGAACCCTAGGGGTCAACACGTTGTTGAGTCATCGGAGACTTTGAGAGAGAGTTGCGAGCAACTCAAAGCTATAACCACCCTCTATAGTGGCAAAGAAATTGACAAAACCATTTTGCTAATGGTCTCACCTAGGACCACATTGCCAAAAGGAAAAGATATCTTGAGCGATGCCGACAAGGGTGCAGTGAGTGAAGAGCAAGAAAGAGAGATTGTTGAAAAAGAAAAATTAATTGATGATTTTGTGTTTATTCCTCCCATGCCTGCCCCTTTCCTGAGTCGTTTGAGGCCACCTGTCAAGGTGGCTAATTATGCTGATATTTTGGAAATGTTTAAGTAGGTGAAGATTAACATTCCACTCCTCGATGCCATCAAGCAAATCCCATCTTGTGCTAAAATTTTGGAGGATCTATGCACGGTGAAAAGGAGATTGAATATCCAGAAGAAGGCATTCCTCACAGAACAAGTGAGCTCAATATTGAGGACCAACACTCCACCCAAATTCAAAGACCCCGGTTGTCCAACCATAGCCATCACCATTGGAAATTCTCGAGTGGAGCAAGCACTCTTTGATTTGGGGGCAAGTGTGAATCTTCTTCCATACTCAGTGTATCAACAACTTCAGCTTGAGGAGTTGAAGCCCACCTAAATCATGCTTCATTTGGCAGATCGTAGTATTCGTACACCAAGGGGAGTAGTTGAGGATGTCTTAATTCAAATTGATAAATTTTACTTCCCTGTCAATTTCATTGTGCTTGATACACACCCTGTTGCAAACCTTAGCTCCTAAATTCTCGTAATACTTGGAAGACCCTTCCTTGCTACATCTAATGCCGTGATATAATGTAGGAATGATCTAATGAAGTTGGAATTTGGAAATATGACAATGGAGCTCAATGTATTCAACTTGGCAAAGCAACCGGGTGAGGATGAGGAAGTAAGTGAGTTCAATGGAATCAACACTTTGGTTGAGAACACTTGGAGCTGGAGGGATGTTAAAATTCAAAAAAGAAGGAATTGTGGATCTTGAGAACTATAATGAGGAAGAGGAGGTAGAAGAATTGAAAGGGATGGAAACGTGGATCCCTACATTGTAGGAGTTACCCCATCGAGAGAAGAAAATTTTTCCGTCGGATGAACAAAAGCCCAACTTGGAGTTGAAGCCCTTGCCCTCCTATTTGAAGTACTCCTATCTTAAGGAGGGTGAAACATTTGCGGTGGTCATTAGCTCTACATTGAACATGGAACAAAAAAAAAACTCTTGGATGTATTGAGAAAGCATAAAGGAGCAATTGGGTGGACCATTGCGGATATCAAGGGGATAAGCCCTCTCATTTGCACCCACCACATATATCTTGAGGAGGATTTCAAACCTTCTCGACAACCACAAAAATGGTTGAATCCTATCATAAAGGGGGTAGTGAGGGATGAGGTTCTGAAACTACTTGATGTGGGGATCATTTTTCCAATTGCCGATAGTAAGTGGGTTAGCCCCACGCAAGTAGTACCTAAGAAATCCGGAGTTATGGTGGTTGAGATTGATGAGAGTGAGCTTACACCTACAAGAGTGAACACCGGATGGACGGTGTGCATTGATTACCGAAAGATGAACGCTTGCACAAGAAAATACCACTTCCCATTGCCATTCCTCGATCAAGTTCTAGAATGAGTAGCGGGGCATCTATTCTACTACTTTTTAGATGGATACTCCAGCTAAAATATCGAGATTGATTTGGAGGATCAAGAGAAGACCACCTTCACGTGCCCTATGGTACCTTTGCCTACCGCCGAATACCATTTGGACTATGCAATGTTCCAGGGATGTTTCAACACTGTATGATGGGGATTTTCAGTTACATGGTGGAAAAGATAGTGGAGGTCTTTATGGACGAATTTTGGGTGTTTGGGGATTCATTCGAGGGATGTTTGACAAACTTGGAGAGAGTTCTAACAAGATGTGAGGAGAAAAATCTAGTCTTGAATTGAGAAAAGTGTCATTTTATGGTGATAGAAGGAATTGTGCTTGGTCATATAGTTTCACCAAGGGGTATTGAAGTTGATAAATCCAAGTTGGAGGCCATCTCCAACCTCCCTACACCAAGAGCCATCAAGGGCATCCGGTCATTTTTGGGCCATGCAGGTTTTTATCGTCGATTCATAAAGAATTTCAGTGCATTGGCCCGACCCTTTACCAACCTGCTATCTAAGGAGGTTCCATTTGAGTGGTCAGATGATTGTGAGGCATCCTTTAAAAAACTTAAAAGCATGCTAGTCACACCTCCGATCATGTAACCACCCAATTGGGATCTACCTTTTGAGCTCATGTATGACGCGAGTGATTATGCGGTCGGCACAATGCTTGGTTAGAGGGAGGAAAATAGACCATATGTGATACACTATGCTAGCAAAACACTAAGTGAGGCTCAAATGAATTACACTACCACCAAGAAAGAGTTGCTAGCAGTAGTGTTTGCCTTAGATAAATTTCGTTCTTACATTATTGGTTCGCCTATTGTTGTCTTTGCTGATCACTCTACTTTGAAGTATTTGTTGTCTAAGCAGGATGCTAAATTAAGACTCATTAGGTGGATACTCCTCCTACAAGAATTTGACTTGACGATCAAGGACAAAAAAGGAGTTGAGAACATTGTGGTAGATCATTTATCCTCGCTTATGGTGTAAGAGGCCGATGAGCACATTCCTATCCCTGACTTTTTCCCTAACGAGCATTTGTTTTCAATTCATTTTGTTTGTCCTTGGTATGATGATATATGTAACTATCTTGCAACAAAACAGATACCACTACAATGGAGCCCAGAAGATCGAAGATGATTTATGAAGGATGTAAAGTACTTCTACTTCGACAACCCGTATTTGTTCAAGTACTGCCCAAACCAAATCATGTGAATATGCGTACCTGAAAATGAACAGCAGGACGTCCTTGCATTTTTCCATTCACAGACTTGCGATGGACATTTCTTGGCGAAAAAGACTTCGGCCAAAATTCTTCAATCTGGTTTTTACTGGCCCTCTCTTATCAAAGATTGTGTTTCATTTTGTAAGGGATGCGACAGATGCCAACGGTTGAGTAGTGTGACCCAAAGAAACATGATGTCCCTTTCACCAATACTTGTCATAGAAATATTCGACTGTTGGGGCATCGGCTTCATGAGTCCTTTCCCTATGTCATTTGGTTATTTGTACATCCTCCTGGTAGTGGACTATGTGTCCAATTGGGTGGAGACTATTCCGATCAAGACTAATGACCACCGGGTCGCAGTCAAGTTTATCAAGGAGAACATCTTTTCGAGGTTTGGGATACCTCATGCAATAATAAGTGATAGTGGATCACATTTCTTAAATAGGTCATTTGTATCTCTAATGTTCAAATATGGCATGACTCACAAAGTATCCACTACCTATCACCTACAAACAAATGGCCAAGCCGAGCTAGCCAACAGGGAGATCAAGAACATTTTAGAAAAAATGGTTAACTCAAACAGGAAGGATTGGTCCAAAAGATTGACCGATGCCCTATGGGCATACTGCACTGCCTTTAAAACTGTTTTGGGCATGTCTCCCTACCAGCTTGTCTATGGAAAGGCATGCCATCTGCCAGTCAAAATGGAACACAGGGCCTATTGGGCCATTAGAACTTTAAATTTCAACTTGAAAATGGCCAGTGAACATAGGAAGTTGGAAATGAATGAGTTGGAAGAAATTCGATGAGATGCATATGAGAGCTCCAAAATCTCAAAGGAACGGGCTAAGATCTTTCACGATAATTCCATTGTACGAAAATCATTCCAGCCCGATCAAAAAGTGCTCTTATACAATTGTCGCCTCTCAATTTTTCAGGAAAAACTCCGATCCTGTTGGGATGGCCCTCATCTTGTTAAAGGTGGCCTACCCCAACGGAGCTGTTGAGATCACAAACCCCAAGGCTGGCCAAACATTCAAAGTCAATAGCTAAAGACTTAAGTCATTCTTTGAGGGTTTTGAAGGGAAAGAGGTGGCGGAGGATTTGACGGATCCGGTATATCCGGACTTGGTCGGGGAGTAGCTAGTGTCTATGTTTTCTATTATACTATTGCTTTTATTTCCTTATGTTACTTTTATTTTATGTCACTTACTTTCTTTGGTTGTATAGATTTGTTTACGTTGTTTCAGATATTGGTGCTTTTGTTAAGCTCAATTGCGAGGTGTTCTCTAACCCTATTCATTTTTTTACTGTCCTTCATTGCATATCGTATCTTTTTGTTGCATTGAGGACAATGCATGATTCAAGTTGGGGGGTGAGGTGCACCATTTGCATGATACACCAATGTTGTTTGGAATTTTTTTTTGTTTGTGATACAGATTTTTGCTTGCATCAGTTGCATTAGTGAAAAATATGTGAAAATTTTGAAAATTTTTTATGGAAAATATCTAAAAGTTGATCTGTATTCCCTTATAAAGAGTGTGTGGATTAGATGGCATATATATCTTTGTTGTGAACTTTGAGCACATGAGCATACCATGGAAACTGACCCTATGCATGAGTATCACATATGTATTGATTTTTGAACTCAACTGTATGTGACCTTTGAATGTGTAATTTCAGCAATTTATGGATTGGATTCATGTTTTAGGCTTGACAAAAGTAGTGGAGATGAGTAAGAACCCATGTGAGCTTTAATGCCAATCCTTGTTTGGAGGGAACTTACATTTACTCAAAGAATAATTTTTCAATGTCAAATTTGTTCAATAGTCTCATCATACCTGTTTTGGTTAGGTGCATCTGGATAGTAGACTGACTTGTTTCGATTATACAATGCCATCCCATGCATACCTGGAAGTGATTTTAGGCTATCTTTGAAATACTTTGAGCCTTAACCCTTTTTCTTGTGCAAAGATTATCCCTGGTGTCGTGATTGAGCCTAGTTTAAATTCATTTCTATGCCACACATTTGACCAAGCCAATGAAAATAAGAAATATCTACCTTACTTTGGTTGTTCCTTGAAGCTAAATATGAGTGATTGCAAAAGTAAAGGAAGGGTGGTGTGGAAACTCAAACAAAGGGATGAATGATGTTGCAACTCAAAGAGTTCAATGGAAATGAATGAAAATCCAAGACAAGGAACAAAATGGGTGAGAAGAAGAAAAGAATGAACAAAAGAAAAGGAAAATGTCAAGGAAAAGAAAGAAAAGAAACAAAGAGTGTGGTGATGGTGTTAGCCTAGAAATCCCATAAAAGGGAGAATTTTTTTGAAATAAAGATCATTCACTCGGAACAACCCTCTTTTTCATCCTATATCCTTCATTTCACTTACCTCATTACCACCCCAAGGCCTCATTACAACCCTTGAAAGTCCTAAATGATCCAGAGAAAGCATGGGGGAAGCATACATTTAAAGAACAAGAGAAGTTGGTTTAGCTGTCTAACGCCCTAGCATTCCTTTCATGAGATTATGCCAAGGTTGTTTTATTTTTCATATATGAACTTCATTTTTTGATTGCATGTGAGTACACTTTGTTTTGAACACAAGATTCTATCTCACATGTACACATGGAGGACACACTAGGGAACTAGAGTGCATTTCATTGTTTAAGAGTGACCTCCGGTGAGTTTTGCATTGAAACTGAATTTGGCAGGCTATTTGAATGTGAATTATGTTGCATAAATGCTCAAATTACTTGTTTAATTCACACACACACGAGTTGAAAATGAATTTGTAGGTACATACTTTAGACTAGTATTTGAGACTATGGTTTTACTTATGTGCGCTTAGTTCAATCATCTGAGAAATGTGTTAAATAGTTCCATACCTACAACATAGGGGAATATTGCTCAAGTTTTTGATATTCGGGATGAATTAGGAATGCCCATGTTATTAATTATGTGATTTTCATTTTCGGTGTTCATTTTGATAGTTAAAGTTAGAAATCCATTCCTTGTACATTCAATGCATCAAAATTTTAAATTACATCGCAATTTCGGTAATTAATTGGGCATGATAGCTCAAATTGTGGTTTACAAGTGGAGTACATGTTTAGGGTGGCGTAGAGGTTACAAAGAGAGTGTTAGGATGTATAGGGGAGGTCTTAAAATGAAAAAGAAGCGGGAAAGGTAGCATGACTTTTTTTGCAACTAAGGCAAATCGTACCGGTATGCGCACCAGTACGCTGAGGCCTCTAGAGTGCGACTTTACTTGGAATTCCAAAAGTTAGGGTTTTTAATCGATTTCTTTCGGGAATCCCTTTCACTTCCCCCTTAGACTACACCCCCCTTTTCCACTACTCTCTCACCCAAATTCTCCCTTAGATTTCAAAATTCCTTTCATTTTCCTTCAACCCTTCAAATACTTTCCCTTGTGCTGTGATTTAGGAAAATCAAATCTTGGAAACCCTAGGTGCCAAAAATCTCTCAAGCCTTCATTTCTCTTCAATTCTCAAATTCTCCTAAAATCTCTCACATGGCTCGTCCTGTAATGATTCCCCAAGATGCTATGGACTTGACTAAAGGTCTCCTTTTGACTCTCTTCACTTTTCTAACAATGGGGCAACTGTTGCTGTGCATGGCCCGAACTAAGAGGCCCAGATCCGACAACCCTCAACCCAAAGGGCCAAGCGAGAACCAAGGTGAGAAAAGGAAGAAGGCAAGGCATGAGGCACATATGAAATTGATCCAAGAGAAAAATGTGACTTGTGAAAGGTACCTTGGTCACATTTCCCTTACCCCAAGGAACGAAGTTGTTCGAATCATTGAGGCACATGGTATGAAATTCTGGTTTGAACCGGTTGATGGTTTTAATTTGTCAATGTGTAGAGAGTTCTATCAAACTCTTAGGGTGGTGGATGTGAATGAGGTGGAAGTGTTGAAAATGAATGTTCAGGGTAAAATGTTTCTTGTGACCCCTGATGTTATTGCAACATTTGTAGGGAATTATAAGAGGCCACCAAATTTTCCACCACCCTATCCTCATAGCAACACCCAAGCCAAGAAAATTTTTGAATTTGTAGAATTCACGTATGAGGACCCTAGTAAATTCAAGGGACTTGTTTAAAGTGGGGGATTGAAACATTCGTATGGACTGTTGAATAAGCTTCTTCATTACAATCTTTTACCATGGGGTTCCAAAAATAAACCAAATCTTGAGAAGCTGGGTCTATTGGACATTGTTATGTTAGGGAAAACTATTGACTTTGCCCTTGTGATATGGGAAGTCATGAAAGACTTTGCCAATACATAGAAGCCTACGACAAATTTGCCGTACGGGAATTTGGTAACCCGGATGTGCATGCATTTCAAAGTGAAGACTTATGCATTTGATAAGCTCTCTACCCTGGACAATGGGGAGATTGGCAGGACCAGTAGCAAAAAGAGAAAGGCAATGAGTCGGGGGAAATGAGCTAAGACAATGGGTTCTGATTCTGGGGCCCCCAGACTAGCTTCATCCGCTGGCCATCCACAGCTGCACCGGAACGCTCTATCCCTCAATGCCTCGATGCATTGGAGGCTACGTTCCATGGGATTGAGGTATCTGTGCAGAGCATGGTGGCAATGATGAAGGAGCTATTTGTGCACACCTTCCCAGGGAGGATTATCCCAGGAGGACCCCCACCACCTACTGCTGGCCCTTCTACATCTATTCCCTCCGCCTCGGCAGTGGTTAAGGTGGAGGAAGATGAGGATGATTCTGAAGAAGATGTGGAGGGTGAAAGCGACTATGATGAGGATGATGCCAGTGATGATGATGATGATGATAGGAACGAGGAATAGGTTGTTGTAGTTTTTGTTCTTTCGCTTGTATTGGAGTGTATGTAATTAGAATAGATTCATTGGCCTGGTAGAATAATCCATAGGTTTTACGCCATTTTGTTCTTTTTGATGATTGAATCCTTATACTCCAACTTCAAAGCACATTAATGGAAGAAACTACATTTTTTGTTCAATCTTGTCCAATTTTATTTTGATAATTTCATTATGATTTTTATATTTTGATTGATTGGGTGAACTGCTTGTTTAAATGGAATGTTCTGTGTTATACTTGTTATCTTGTTGTGGGACATAAATTTTGCTAAGGGACTAGCAAAACTAAAGTTGGGGGGTGTGATTAGCATAAAAACATTGCATATACAATGTGCTAATCATCTCTTTTTCACTTGTTTTTGGGGATTGAATGTTTAGAATTGCATTACTTGCTTTTTCACTACGTGAGCTATTAATGAAGATATTTGATCTTTGCAGGAAAAGATGTGATAAATAATGCTTCTTAAGGCCTTCCCAAATATGTTGAGGCAAAAGAGGATGAAAGGATGGCCTGTGGATAGCTCAGGAAATCACAAAATCAAGAAATCAAAAAATCAGGCAAATCGTACCGATACACGTACCGGTACGCTTTGCTAAATCTACCCAAAAATCTGCAGATCATCCTCTGCTACTTTGAGGGTCCCACCATCATATCTCCCACACTTCTCTAACACGCCCATAACATTGTTCATCCTTTTCACACCTCTTTTTGGAGCCATGGTGATCAATGATGAGAGAGGGGAGAGAGTTGATGTGTGTGTAGACAGGGGTCTGCACTTCCCTCTCCAGCCCATTCCTGGCTGCAGCCTATGGATGAAAATCACATCACTCAGCTGAGGGAGCAGACTATGGACATTTTTGGGGGGAAATGACTCGATTATTCAGCTTTCCAGACATTACACAAAATATAGAGAGAGTCTGGGTAGAAGATGATGATTAGTGTTCAAGAGAGAGAATACATTGTCTTGTAATCTCCTGTAAGAATCTTTAGAGCTTCATTGAATGTCATTAATGCTAGTTCCTACAAGTTCATTGCAAGTTTAATTCCCTTTTAAAGCTTTCACCATTAATGTATTTATGTTCTTCATTCTTCCTAGCTGTAAAATAGGTATTCATTGCTTTCACTTATAGTTTATGTTTGCTTGCATTTAGTTACTCAAGAACTTCATTCCTTTACAATTCATTCTCATTTCATTGTTAATTTCATCCCAAGCATGAGTAGCTAAATCCTTCAGTTGGCAAAACCAAGGGGAACCTCCACTTGAAGATGCCATTTTAACTCATTTTCCTCCCTTTTTTAAGAGTCAATGGTTCAGTTTGACTGGGTTGAGGGTGGATAAGTTGGTGAGTCTTTGACATTCTGTAGGCCTAGTTACGGTTTATACTTAGATACTCACCCATCTTATCCCTAGCTTCCCACGAATCAATCGTACATTTATACTCTATTGGAGGAGGGATTCGAGTTGAGATGGTATCCCTATTGGAGTGACCTCTTGGATTAGTCAACGTTTGTTTCTCATTTCATTTTCACCAAAACACACTTCACCAAACAACTTTCAACAAGAAAAGATTTTACACTTTCTTTCACCCAAAATCACCTTCCCCGTGGAAATGACCTTGGAGTACCTCCAAGTAAAACACGATCTACAAAAATCTCCTTGCGCTTGGGGAGTATTTTTGTTCATACACATAACACATTTCCACCATCCCATTTTCCCATCTCCTTGCCTTTTCTTTTGATGCCACTTAAAGGGAGAGTGACATTCCCCTCCATCCACATAAAATATGTTTTGAGGGATGATATTTAGGGGTTAGGGATAACAACAGAAAACATCAAGCAGCAACTCGTACCGGTTTGGCTTTTCCAGTGGCAACTTGTACCGGTATGGCCTATCGGTACACTTTCCAAAAATCTGAAATTTTAAAATTACTTGCCAAGCTTTTAGGCTATAGGTTCTTTGATTCCAAGGATATAAATGGACATAAAATAAGTATAAATTATGCTATGTTGGACCCGGTTAAGTCAAATGTTATACGCGTGGGTAACAATTCTGGTTTAAAGGATTCTCTTAACTTGATGTTGGGTTGGGCGACAATTATGGGTATTTTTGTGGGTTGACGGATAGTCAACGGTTGACAAAGGACCCCCAGTTTTAGGGGCGTCACATATAACTAGTCTAAGTAAATGAAATATGTAAACAGATTGTTAAAAGACAATAATATAAAAAATACAGTTCATTTTAAGAATCTTATATGCTTTATATTGGTTAAATACTGGAAATGCTACCTTACAACAATTAACTTGCACGTTACTAGAAAGTTAGCCAGTAAGTTTGATGTATAAAACTATACCGCAACAACTTCTTAGGTTAGCTGGTGGTATACATATCAGCTGACTAACCCAAGTAACTCAGAAGGTCAAACCATTCATTAGGATTGCTTGAGTTACTCAATCGGAAATAGTATAGTAAATGTATGCATATTAAACCATAACTCAACAACTTCTTAAATTAGCTGGTGGTATTATTAAACCATAACACAACAACTTCTTAGGTTAGCTGATGGTATTATTAAACTATAACACAACAACTTCTTAGGTTAGTTGGTTATATGACAATTGACTAATCCAAATAAACCAGAAGGACAAGCCATTTGTGACGATCATTTGAATTATTTAATTGGCTTTATTATAGTAAGTGTCAGTTAAACAACCCTAAAAAACCAGAAGGACAAGACATTCATGAGGATCATTTAGGTTATTCATCTGATAAACTTTTATATCTTGTATCAGTTAAACAATCCTAGTAATCAAGAAGGACAAGCCATTCAAGAGGATCACTTAGATTATTAATCTGAAAATTTTACCATGGAACAATAGAACATCCTCAGTGCCCCTGGAGGACTAGCCATTCTGTTGGAACACCGTAGATATTTAACCGGCAGGTTGATGACTCAGTGATGACATAATTATGGGTATAACACCCAATTACGTGTATTACTGTATCATGCATAAAGTTCACAATAGTAGGTATATATATATATATATATATATAGCCTAATAAAATATCAGCATTTCTAGAAGTTAACCAATATTATACATATGTTCACCCCTCACTGATGTATATAAATAAACTACTCACACTCCATTACTATGGACAAGCAAAAAGTGTGGATAATTATCATTACAATAATAAATAAAATACATATACTGACACTTATTTTGCAAGAAATAATTGAAATACAACAACCCTTAATGTCGATTAAGACACAAAGGTGGTGGCACTTCAACTCTCCAAGTAGAAAGACATAACAGAAATGTAGAAACACAGAGTTTTGGCTAGAGATTAGGACAAACCAGATCTTGAATTCTCTCTTTTTCCTTTCTTTTTCTCCCTTTCTTTCTCTCTTTCCTCTCCAAGCCATCCATTTCAAGTGAAGGAGGCATGCCATATATATAGGCAAAGATGAAGCATGAGGTGGCGGATGAGTTCAAACCACTTGGGGTCACTGTCCAGACGCCACCACCACCGTCCGGACGGTGGTGCTTTGTTGGAAATTTGATGCTAATCCTCTTATTGTGCTGGCTATTTCTTGGTCATTTTACACTTTCATCCCTTGTTGTTTCAAGCTTTGACAGATTATTGCTCAAATTTTCCAACAATTCTACACAAAACCCTGGAATTTTAAACATAACATACATAAAACCCTAGCTTACGCACAAACCCTAATTGACAATTTTTAACTGTTTTATCTTATATAATGTATTTATTTAGCTATATTAATTTACATACTAATTAGGGTTAATTAGCTAGCAACTCTTTTTTGGTGGTAGTGTAATTCATTTGTGATTCATTTAGAGTCTTGCTAGCATAGTATATTACATATGGTATTTTTTCTTCCTTTTGACTGAGCATTGTGCCAACTTCGAAAATACTCGCGTTGCACATGAGCTCTAATGCGAGTTCCCATTTGGGTGGTTGCATGAATGGAGATGAAGTGAGCATGCTTTTGAGTTTTTTAAAAGAAGCCTCACAATCATCTAAACACACAAAAGGAACATCCTTTGCAAATGCACTAAAATCCTTTATAAATCTACGATAGAAATGGCATGTCCAAGAAATGACCTGATATCATTGATAACCTTTGGAGTGGGGAGGTTGGAAATTGCTTCCACCTTGAATTTGTCTACTATAATCCCCTTTTCCTATACAATATGCCCGAGCACAATCCCTTGTATCTCCATGAAGTGGCACTTCTTTCTTGAATTATGTTGTTGTTCCTAATCTCCTATCATGAACCCTCGAATGTGTATATGGCTTATATGGATAGGTAGTGTCACTGTCCCTCGGGTTCGATGCTAGAAATGGGAAAAACATGTGTGTGAGTGAAAAAATGCTCCCCAAGCGTAGAGAGACTTCCAAGTGTCATGCTTTACTTGGAATGGATATTCCAAGGTCATCTACTCAGTGAAGGAAGGTGAATTGTGTGAAGGTGATTTTGTGAAAAATGAAAAGTGTAAAATCTTGAGTTTTTGTGTTTTGGTGAGTTTTGTTTTGAGAAATATGCAAGAAAGCAAGGTTGGCTAATCCAAAGAGGTCATCCCAATGGGAATGCAAAATCAACTCCAGAAATTCTTCCAATGGTGCCTAGGTGTATGATTGATTCGTAGGAAGTGATAGACTAAAATGGAGTTGTGGATTCAAGCATACCTCGTGACAAGTCTACAGTGTATCAAGAGTTCACAACCATGTCAGCACTCAACCTAGTCAAACCAAACTACCTTTCACTACAAGGAGGCATGAAAAGGAGTTAATTTAGCATATCCAGGAGGAAATCTCTCTTGGATTAGCCAACATAAAACTTAGGTGCTCATAATAAAATGAAAGACATGCACAATATAAAGACACATGATGAAGAAATGCAAATGAAAATGAGTTGAGAATGAAACTTAGAACACATATTAAATCTAGGAAGAAGTAAACTACAAAGGGAAATTCATTTCATACCAAAATGAAAAAGTTGCAAAGCATACCCAGCAGAAAATGTGAAAATGTAAGAGTAATGGATTAAACTTGATTGCACTTGAAATAAAGGAGATTGCAATGCAAGAAATGAAGATTACAAGTGAAATACAACTTACTACAACTGAAATGGGTGAAAAAAATTCAAAAGTCTAAGCTTTATCTCTCTAAACTTCATCTACTTCCTTGAGCTTATCTCTCTAAAAACTACTCCTAAGCTTAGGTTGCCTCTTCCTCTCAAAGCTTGTGTGAATGCTAAATATATGGTGTAGAGCTCTTGTATTTTTGTCCATGAGGCTCCCCATAGCCTATGTGAGCAGACCACCCATCCATAAGAGGTGATTTGATGCATTGGACAGGCTAGGAAAAGCTTAGCCTACACCCACCATGCCTTCATTCTTCTCTCTCCTCCTATCCCATCCTTCATCTTCCAAGGCTGACTTTAGGGTGTAGGAGGCATGCATGTATGTACAATATCTCAGGAGACAAGTGGAAGAACCATAGGTGGGACCCCTAAGTGGCAGAGCTTGAGTTGCAGGGTGTTCTGACATTTCTGGGCCAAACCTTTCGGAAGGTCGAAGCAAACCTTCCGAAAGGTTTTTTTTTGGTAGGCTAAACCTTCCAAAAGGTCTTCCAGAAGGTGCTATCTTAGGACCATTTTTTTTTAAAATCAAAATAACTATTGATCAAACTATCTGATTGAACTGAAATTTTGACACAATATGGAAGACATTCAGATCTACAACTTTTACGTTTTGAACTTTTTCATATTTGAAGAGGATCATGGTCAAAAATGGGGAAAACAAAGGTACTTATACTAATTCCAGTGGGCTAAACCTTCTGGAAGGTTTTCTTCCAAATGTATTTTTCTTGATTTCTTTATCTTCCAAGCCTCCTGATCCTTATGTAATGTGTTCATCTATTCGCCACTCATCCACGCTTAGTTACAAGGTTTCGAAAACCATCATTTACCCTATGATTACCTGCAACATCAAAATTTCCACATTATTTATACCTTTGACTAACTCTAATTAATTAAATGCAAAGTTAAGTTAAAATACATGTAATGAGGCTGTTAAATATGCAATATTACATGCTCATCACTTCTTCTAATGTAGCGCCAAGGCACCCTTCAAATGAGTCCCCAAAAAATTGAGAAATCATCCATGAACACCTCCACAATTTTCTCTACCGTATCATTAAAGATTCCCACCATGCATCTCTGAAAAGTTCCTGAGGCATGACACAACCCGAATGGCATTTGGCGATAAGCAAAGGTGCCTAAAGGGCACGTGAAAGTTGTCTTCTCTTGGTCCTCCAAAGTAATCTCGAGCCATCCATGAAGCAACAATAGAGGTGTTCGGCTACTCTCTCCAAAAGTTGATCAAGGAAGGGCAAGGGGAAATGATATTTTCTTGTACATGAGTTGAGTTTCCGATAGTCTATACAAACTCCCCAATTGATGACCACCCTTGTTAGAATCAACTCAATCTCCTCATTTGCAGTCACAGTGACCCCTAATTTCTTTGGCACTACTTGAGTGGGACTAACCCATTTACTATCGGCAATTGAAAAAATAATGCCCAAACCAAATAGTTTAAGCCCCTCATCTCTCACCACATCCTTCATGATAGGATTTAGCCTTCTTTGTGATTGTCGGTACAGTTTGGCAACTTTCTCCATGTAGATTCAGTGTGTGCAAGTGAGGGGACTAATCCCCTTGATATCGACGATTGTCCAACCGATTGCTCCCTTATGCCTTCTTAACACTTCCAATAATTTTTCTTTTTGCTTCAGCTCCAAGGAAGAACTTACTACCACCGAGAATGTCTTGTGCCCCCCAAGAAATGCATACTTCAATATGGAAGGTAGTGGTTTAAATTCCAAGATTGGTGTTTGAACGATTGATGGAAAAATTAAATTTTCTTGTTGTGGAAGTTTCTCAAATGTCGGGGCCCAACTTTCTACCCCGTGTATAGTTTTCGGCTCCTTTTCATCAAAAAAATTTTCCTCCCCCAAATTTGAATGGCAAAGTAATTCTAGATGGTCCCTCACAAAAGTGTCAATCCGGTTGATCTCATGCACTTCCTCATCATCACCCCGTTGCTTGCACAAGTTGAATACGTTGAGGTCCATTGTCATGTTCCCTTAGGCAAGTTTCATTAGTCCATTCTGCAGTTAATCACAACACTAGATGTAGCAAGGAAAGGCCTAACTAGTATCACAGGAATTTGAGAACTAGGATTAGCAACCGGATGAGTATCAAGTACAATAAAATCAACAAGAAAATAAAATTTGTCAACTTGAACTAGAACATCCTCAACTACTCCCCTTGGTGTTCTCACACTTCAGTCAGCTAATTAAAGAGTGATTGGAGTTGGCTTCAACTCTTCTAGTTACAATTGTTGGTGCACAAAGATGGGTAGGAAGTTGACACTTGCTCCCAAGTCTAGAAGTGCTTGCTCCACCCAGTAATTCCCTATAGTTATTGCTATGATAGGGCAACCAGGGTCTTTGAACTTAGGTGGTGTGTTGGTTCTCAAAATAAACCTCACTTACTCTGTGAGAAATGCCTTCTTGTGCACATTCATCTTCCTCTTCACGATGCACAAATCTTTCAAGATCTTTGCACATGAAGGTATTTGCTCAATGGCATCAAGGAGCGGAATGTTTATCTTCACCTACTAAAACATGTCAATGATATTTGAATAGTTAGGAATGTTAGCCGATGGCTTCAAACATTAGGGAAAAGGGACCAGAATAGGACACTTATGCACATTCAAATCAACAATTTTTTTCATTTTCATGTGTCTCATCCCCCTAGGAGTTGGCTATAGTCTCTTTCTCTTTTTCCACTGTGGCTTTGGGTGAGACTTTTGGCAAAATAATTTTGTCAATTTGTTTGCCACTCCTTAGGGTGGTGATTACCTTGACTTGTCACAACTCTCCTTGGTGGGCTTGGACAACTCAATCACGTATTGACTCCTAGGGTTTTCTTGAGGTTGAGTGGAAAATTTCCCTTCCTCTTGTTGGGAAGACCCTATGGCATTGGTCAATTTTTTAATTTGAGTCCAAAAATCATTGAAAGTGGCAACGGTTTGGTTGTGGATTGTTGGTTGGTTTTGAATGAATTGGTGCACGACATCCTCCAAGTTTCTTTTGTGAGCAGGTTGGTAGGTGGGTGGGTTGGATGGTCCTTGTTGACCAAACCCTTGTTGAGATGGTGGGTTTTGAGAAAAACCTTGTTGATTGGACTATGGGTATTGGGAGCTAGATGAAGGACCACGATCATAGTATGATTGATTTTGCTTGGGTGGAATGGAAGGCAACAATGAGCTAGACCCATGAGGGGTAGGGTTGTCATTCTTCCAACTAAAGTTCAGGTGATTTCTCCAACACAGATTATATGTATTGGAATATGGAGAGAATGATTGCCTTCTTTGGTTGAAAGCATTCACTTGCTCATGATAAAGCTCTTTGAGTGCCGGAATGTTTGGGCATTCTGACATAGAATGCTCAACACTTTCACATATAGAGCAACACTCCTCGACCTTAGCTATATTAGACACTTCATGCCTCTTATTCACCTCTAGACTCTCCACTTTTTGAGACAACTTTGTTCTTTTGGCAAGCAAGTCTTCTTGGTCCCGTAAACTATACATCCCTCCCCCACTTGGTTGACTCCCTGTAGAGGACCTTGGCACATTATTTGGATCCGTGATATCCTATGATAGAGCATTTTGTGCCAATGTATTGAAGTATTCAAGGGCGTCATCCGGATCTTTGTTTAGAAACTCTCCATCACAAATTATGTCTATGAATTAACAATGGGCAAGTGTAATTCCTTCATAGAATAAACTAACAAATTGACACGGTTCAAATCTGAGATTTTGAATGAATTGTAGCAACTCTTTATATCGATCCCAAGATTGATAAAATTGCTCATTGGATTTCTCCGAAATATTTTGAATTTGTTTTCTTAAGAACAGTGGTATTGGGCACTAGAAAAAATTTGTTTAAACATTCAGAAAGCATTTGTGCCTAAGAACTTATGGATCGAGGTTTCAATGAGTTCAACCAAGTTTTGGCTTTGTCTTTAAGGGAGAAGGGGAATAATTTCATGCTAGCTATGTCTTCCATGGCATGATTTGTGAGAAATGTTGCAATAATTTCCTCAAATTCCTTAATGTGCAAATAAGGATTTTCTCTTTTAATTCCATGGAATTGAGGAAGAAGTTGCAACATTCCAGGTTTAACAAGGAAGACATGAGCTTAGACCAGTAGAAGTATGCAAGAGGGGGTGGTGCTTTGGGTTAGTTGAAGATAATCCCTCATTGACCTCGCCGGAGGATCAATCGAGATATTGTTTCCCTCATTCCTTGGAGGGGGATAATGAATTCAGGGATTTGGCATCTGGGGTTTTGCATTCCCCCACCCCTCAGAACATTAGCACTATCACCCCCGAAGTTGTCGCTGACATCCTCGGGTGGGTCTGGGTCAAGATTCATATTTGGGTCTATGGCGAGTCTCACAAGTCTAATTTGGTCATCCCATCCCCATATACAAAAACACTATCTACAATTAAAATGGAAGTAAACACAAGTATGTACAAAGGTGCAACGTACCTTGGTCTATGATGAGAATCATGGGACTTACGTTAGTTATCCGAAATCACCTTCTAATTCGACGCTAGCCTTCCCTAGCAACAACGTCAAAAATGCTTGATTTGCATTTACCCTAATCTCTAAACATCAATCTGGACAAAGTGTATATGGCTTATATGAGTAGGTGAGTGTCACTCTCCCTCGGGTCCAATGCTTGGAATGGGAAAAACATGTGTGTGGATGAAAATGTGTGTGTGTGCAAAAGTGCTCCTTAAGCATAGAGAGACTTGCAATGTCGTGTTTTATGTGGAATTGAGTATTGCAAGATCATCTCCTTGGGGAAGGAAATTCGAATTGTGGTGAAGGTGATTTTTGTAAAGAAATGAAAAGTTTAAAATCTTGTGAGTTTGTGTTTTGGTGAGTTGAGTTTTTGATAAAATTGCAATGAAAACAAGGTTGGCTAATCTAAAGAGATCATTCCAATGGGAATGGAAAATCAACTCCAAACATTCTACCAATGGTGCTTCGGTGGTTGATTGATTCGTAGGAAGTGAGTGACTAAGATGGAGGTTGATTAGTAAAAAACATTGCATATTTTATGTGCATTTACATCCCTTTTACAATTAATTTTGTAGTTAAAATGAGCGGAATTGCACTTTTTGAGCTTTTAATGGAGTTTTGATATGTTTACAGGAAAAGGGGTTCAAATGGTGCTTATTAGGCCCTATCATGATGCTTGAGTTGATTAGAGATGAGGTGGAGGGTTGATGTTTGCTTGAAAGGTGGAGAAACCAAGAATTTTGCAAAACAAGGAAAAATCTACTGGTAGCTTTTAGCTACTGGATCTACACCTACCGCAAACCTACCGATAGGTTTTTCTCACTGGAGTAAAACCTACCAGTAGGTTTTACTGAAAATTGCTAGATTTTGCATATCAAGTTTTGCAACTTTGGGGGTCCCACCAAGCACAATCCCACTCATTCCTGACATGCCTTACACACAAACATCCCCTCATACACTCAAGCTTAGACTGTTGGAACTTTGGACATTAATAAAGAGAGAGGAGAGAGAAGATGTTGGGTGTGTAGGCTATGCCTACACTAGCCTATCCATCCCATCCCTTAGCAGCCCCTATTGATTGGGATCACATCACACAAGCTAGGGAGGCTCCATGGACAGTTTTTGGCAAGCTCATACACCGTTATTCAGAGGAGGAGTGATATACATTGTAATATAAAGAGATAGACAGAGTCCAAGGAAGAAGATGAATAGTGCTAGAGAGAAGTTAATATTTTTGCATTTTCTTCAATAGATTGTCTTGTAATTTCTTGTAAGGATCTTTTAAGCTTTATTTAAAGTCTTTAATGTCATTTATTGCAAGCTTATTTCAAGTTTGATCCTTCATTTTAGCTTTCACCATTAATGCATTCAAGTTTTCATCTCAAAGCTCTTCAAAATGGGTATTAAATGCACTTTCCTATAGTTTATATTTTTTTGCATTAACTTAACTCAAATCTTTATTACTTTACAATGTCTTTTCATTGTGTTATTGTCTTTGCTTTAAGTATGAGTATCTAATATTTTAAGTTGGCTAATCCAAGGAAGACCTCCTATTGGGTATGTCGTTTCAACTCATTTTCTTTCCCCCTCACAGTGTACGTTAGTTCGGTTTTACTAGATTGAGTGTGAACGTGGTTCTGAGTTCTTGACACAGGGTATGCTTGAATCCTCACCTCCATTTTAGTCCCGCGCTTCCCATGAATCAATCGAACATCTAGCCACCATTGAGGAAATCTCTAATTGAGTTGGCATTCCCATTAGAATGAACCCTTCGGATTAGCCAACACCTTTCCCATTTCATTTTTCATCAAGATACAATCACAAACCAAATTCAACAACAAAAGATTTTTACACTTTGTTTTTTTTTTACCCAAATCACCTTCAATATGATTCACCTCCTTCCCTAAGGAGACGAACTTGGAATACTTTTTTCCAAGTAAAATATGACACTCAAAAGACTCCTTGCGCTTGAGGATCACTTTTGTGCACACACACACACATTTCATTCATTCCACCACACATTCGTTTCCCCTTTGCTTGCATTGAACCCGAGTGATAGTGACATTCACCCACTTACATACGCTACACTTTAAGGGTTTATTTTAGGACATAAGGGAATACAACGGAAATCAACCAAGCATTTTGGAGTCGTTGCTGGGGAAGGCAAGTGTTGAATTGAGAAGGTGATTTTCGAATAATAGAGGTAAGTCTCATGATGTTCATCATGGGCTGAGGTACGTTGCTCCTGGTACATACTTCTATTTGTTTACATTTATATTTGTAGGTAGTTTGTTATATGTGGGGATAGGATGAACAAAACCGATTAGTTAGACAACCCTTGGGCCCCAATATGAACATTGACCAAGACCCACCCGAGGATGCGGGTGATAATTTTGAGAATGTAGGTGTTAATCCAAGCATGCAAAGGGTAGGGGAGGACACAAACTTAGAATGCCTAATCCACGAATGCAATTTCCCCCTCCTATGAATGAAGGGAACAACATCCAATTTGAGCCTCCGGCAAGGTCAATAAGTGATTACCTTCAACCCACAAGAAGCACCACAGCCTCATGCATCCTCTTATTGGTCCAAGTTCATCTCTTCCTAGTTAAGCCAGGGATGTTGCAACTCCTCCCCACGTTCCACAGAATTGAAAGGGAGAACCCCTATTTGTAGATAAAGGAGTTCGAGGAGATAGTTGTAACTTTTCTCATTAATCACGGAATGGAAGACATAGTTAGGATGAAATTGATCCCCTTTTCCTTGAAAGATAAAGCAAAAATGTTGCTCAATTCCTTGAAGCCTCAATCCATCACGTCTTGGACTCAGATGCTCTTCGAGTTTTTAAACAAATTTTTCCCATTGCCTAAAACTCCCGTATTAAAAAAACAAATTTAAAATTTTTTGGAGAAGTCCAATGAGCAATTCTACCAATGTTGGAATCGTTACAAGGAATTGCTACAATCCATTCCACACCATAGCTTTGAACCATGGTAATTGGTGAGTTTATTTTATGAAGAAATCACATCATGCCATCGATAGTTCATCAATATGATGTGTAATGGAGAATTTTTGAACAAAGACCCCGATGAGGCCTTCGAATACTTTGATACATTGACACAAAATGCACAATCATGGGATATTACGGATCCCACCCATGTACAATGGTCTTCTCCTCAAAAGAGTAGTCAAGTTCATGGGGGAAGGATATATGACTTGAGAGACCATGAAGACTTGCTTTCAAAAATTGCCAAGTTATCAAAGAAAGTTGAGAGTCTTGAAGTCAATATGAAACACGAGGTGTCTAATATTTTAAAGATCGAGGAGTCTTGCTCGATTTGTGAGAGTGTGAAACATTCCATATCAGAGTGCCCCAACATTCTGGCACTTAAGGAAGTGTATCACGAGCAAGTCCATGCATTTAATCAAACAAGGCAATCATTCTCTCCTCACTCAAACACTTATAATTCGGGTTGGAGCAATCACCCAAACTTTAGTTGGAGAAATGATAACCCCACTCCTCATGGTTCAAATGCATATACACCTCCCGTGCCTCCCAAGTAAAATCCTTTATGTGCAAATAGTGGTTCTCCTTCTCAATTCTGTGGAACGTGGGAAGTAGTTGCAACATCCCCTACTTAACTAGGAAGAGGTGAGCTTGGACTGGAAGGAGGATGCATGAGGGTGTGGTGCTTCATGTGGGTTGAAGGAAATCCCTCATTGACCTCGTTGGAGGCTCAATGTGGATGTTGTTCCCTTAATTCATAGGAGGGGGAAATTGCATTCATGGATTGGGCATTCTAGGTTCTTGTCCTCCCCTACCCCTTTGCATGTTTGGATTGGCACCTACATTCTCAAAATTATCACCCGCATCCTCGGGTGGATCTTGGTCAAATGTTCATATTAGGGCCCATGGGTTGTCTAACTAGTCAATTTTGTTCGTCCCGTCCCCACATATAAAAAAACTATCTACAAATAAAAATATAAACAAAAAAAAGTATATACAAGGATCAATGTACCTTAGCCCATGATGAACATTATGAGACGTACCTCCGCTGTCAGAAAATTGCCTTCTTGATTCAATGCTTTTCCATCCCCAGCAACGATGCCAATAATGCTTGTTTATTTCCATTGTAGTATCCTAATCTCTGCACATCATCCCTTAATGTGTATAATGATTGTGTGGAGGGGAGTGTCACTCTCCCTTTGAATGATGTCAAAAGAAAGGGCAGCAGAATAATGGTAGAATGAAGTTTAAAATGTGTGTGTGTGTGAACAAGAATGCTCCCCAAGCGCAGAGAGACTTTTGTGTGTTCTGTTTTACTTGAAAATCGTATTCTAAGGTCGTCTCCTCAGGGAAGGAGGTGAATCGTGTTGAAGGTGATTTTGGTGGAAGGAAAAATGTAAACAAAAATATTTTATAGTTTGAGTTTGGTTTGTTTGAATCTTGATGGAATTTTAATGGAAAACAAGTGTTGCCTAATCAGTAGGGTTCACTCCAATGGGAATGCCAAGTCAACTCGAAACCTTCCTCCAATGGTGCATAGATGCTCGCTTGATTCGTGGGAAGCGCGGGACTAAATGAAAGTGAGGATCCAAGTATAACCAGTGACAAGTTTACAGGATATCAAAGACTCAAAACCATGTCCACACTTGACCCAATCAAACCGAACCATTGTACACCGAGAGGAGGAAAGAAGATGAGTTGAAATAGCATACCCAAGAGGAGGTCTCCCATGGATTAGCCAACTTAAAAACTTAGCTACTCATAATGAAAGCAAAGACAATAATGTAATGGAAATGCATTGTAGAGAAATGAAGATTGGAGCTAAATTAATGCAGGAAAACGTAAACTAGGAAAATGCATTTAATACCCATCCTAAAGCTTGAAAATGAAGAACTTGAAAGCATTAATGGTGGAAGCTAAAATGAAAGATTAAACTCTTATACTGACTCTAGATTAATTGTGCACTGATCACTCGGATGGTTCCCTACACACAATTCACAAACAACTGCCACACTCTAAATAGGTTGCACCCCTAAAGCATCTATCTTCTTTGTCAATGTAGCAACTTGTGCTGCCAATGCAGTAACCACATCAACTTCATAAATCCATGTTCCCTTTGGCTGATTGATCCTTGTAAAGGGCCACTAATAATTGTTGGCAGCCATCGTCTCCAATAACTCTTAAGCTTCATCAAAATTTTTCTCCATTAATGCCCCCACCTGCAGCTGTATCGACACTGGTCCGAGTAGCACTAAATAACCTGTCGTAGAACGTTTGAACTTGCAACCACTTAGGAATACCATGGTGAGGGCATTTTCGGAGTAAATCTTTGAATCACTCTCAATCTTCATAAAGTGTCTCAGAATCATGTTGTGTGAAGGAAGTGATGTCATTCCTCATCCTTGCAGATTTAGCTGGTGAAAAGAATTTAGCTAAGTTTGTCCACATAGTAATAGAACCCGACGGCAATGAATGCAACCAACTCTTTGCCTTATCACAAAGTGTAAAAGGGAAAAGTCGAAGTCTAATCGCATCTTTGGTAACCCCGTTGTACTTGAACGTGTCAAAAATCTCTAGAAAACTCACTAAATGATTGTTTAGGTCATCTTTAGGCAAACCCCCAAATTGCACTGAATTCTGAATCATTTAGATGGTAGCCGACTTGATCTCGAAACTGTTTGCTTGAATTGTGGGCCTTTGAATGCTCAATTGTATTCTATAACAAGTGGCATAACATAATCCCTTAGCAATTTCTGTTCATCTTCATCTATAGTTTCTTGATTACTTACTTCTTGACACTGCTTTTGCAAGTTTCAGAGCCTTCTTTCGATTTCGTCTTCGTACGGTAATAGCTCCTTACCTGTAGAACGTGTTTGCATACAAAATTCAACAGTATTTGCAAAAGCAATTAAAACAAAAAATTAAATAAGTTTAAACTAAGATCAAATTGATTGAAATTAATATTGAAATAATGACTAGAATAAATTCCCAACAACGGCACCAAAAACTTGTTGTCTGAATTTGATATTGACAATTTACGTGCAATTACACACGATCAACAAGTAATAAAGTGATGAATAGAGTATCATTACCACGGAGATTTATTACTAATAATGTCCAAGTACTAACTTTTATCAATTCAATTTTATTTAAACAATTGGAATTGAACTATGAAATGACTAATTTAAAAACTAAATCTAAATTTAATAATCAAGAATTGAATTTACTAGATAAAAGAACTTAAAATTACAACTTCCCCTAATGTTTCGTATAAATCTTTCAAACTCTCTTTCCAGTTAATTAATCAAAATAAGTTGTTAACTGAGAACTCAAAATTATTTACAAACCTCTTCCGATAGTTAGATAAAAATATCTCTCCCAATTAAATTACTATATTTTTATGCAAAATAATTTGGAATAGATTCATTAAGTTCAAAGTCTCATAAAAGTTACACATGACATATAGGTATATTCCTATCCCATACAAAAATCCAGCTATTCAATCCTAAGAATAATTAACCAAATGCATGTCATCATATTCAGGTCTAAACCTGGAATTCATCTTCCAATTTCATCTAGAAAATCAATTTAATTGTTGGCCTCACAATCATATATTAAGCACAAAGTATGATAAACAACTTATAAATGATCAATAAGAACTAGAAATAAGAGTAGATCAATTTAACTAAACATCAGGTTCTGTTGCAATCTTAATAAAAATTTAGTTCATAACGTAATTACAAAACATCGTCATCAAATTAATCAACATCTTAGAAAATCAAGAACTAAAAGTAAGAGAAAATAATGAAAACTTAGTTGCAATCTTCAATCTCTCTCTAGCATTCAAGTCAAATCTTCTTCGCGTTGCTTTATTCGATCATTGCCTTCAATTTACTATCAATTCTTGGTTCACCCTCTATTAGTAGCCCCTCATATTAGTATACTTTCATCCCAACTCAAACCCTAGAAAATATGTAGCATTACTTACTGGAAAAAAAAAAAGAATATATGTAGCATTATGGTTCAATTTCTACTAAAAAACAAGTCAGAATTCACGTCCTGAGCCAAAACATGCGCTGCAGCCCCTAACATCAACGCAATTGTGCTAACTTTCTACCCTTCTAGAGCTGCAGCGCTGCACCAAAAACTGTGGCGTTGATCCCCTTTTATGCCTGGAGCTGCCCTTGTTGCTTAGTCTTCAAATAATCCAACACTTAGGCTACCAAATGACCTTGTTTCCTTCCAAATGACCTTATTTCCTTCCAAATGATGATCCCTACAAAATAACATTAAAACACACAAAAAAAATAAAAAGGAACATAAATACTTAGAAACTTGCAATTTTATCAAGTCAAGAATACTCAATTCATAGGTATAAAACTCACTCATCAAGTCCTCCTCTTGTTTTTCTTTTTTAAACAATTAACCACTCGTAAATTACTAGCACTATTAATTTTCACATATACTCCCCCTACCTAGTAATTCAACAATTCAATTGCTTAACTAAAACAAACACACTTTATCAGACTTTAATTAGCATAATTTTATCTGCCTTGTAAATATTAATGAATTACATTTTCACCCACAATATTTATAAAAAACCATGGCATGCGTGCTCATGTTGCATTTACAAGTTTTTTCACACAATGACATACCAACTCACTCAATGGTCTTCAACCATGTCAATGATATGACAATGCTAATTTACCAATACCAATTAAAAGCAAAAAGCCGCCGCATTTCACAATACATAACATATAAAGCACATTTAAACTAATATCACGCACGCACAAGTAATATACCTACCTTAAGGCCTGATGTCGCATTATCCCCGTTGACAGATAAGATCTTAAGCATTCCTATTGCAGGAGTTGACATCTCTATTCCTACCACACATCATAAATGCCACATAAATTCTTTAGACATATGCATTTAAGCTTAACTACGCTTATATAGCTATGCATTCATGCCCGTGTTAGCAAAGTCCTAAACTTCCTTTCAAATGGTGCACTTTAAACCACCCAAAACTTTACTCATCTTTTATCCACTTTACTCACTGCAATTCTTGTTTGAATCATCATTCTATGTATTTGGAAGCCATTAAACCCACAATTAAATTATTTAAGATCCTTTAAGTACCTTGATAAGGTTTTAGATAATTTGTATAAGGGACCAGAACATCACACAAATTTGCAAAGAATGGCTCTAATGAACCGATTGATCATGTTACTTCAACTGGTTGAAGTCTATCCTCGTTCAACCAGTTAATACACAACCAATACTCTGTTGAACTGGTTGAAGCCTAGTTCTGAATTATAAAACTTGGCTGAAACTCTATTTTCTTCCACCCAACCTTATTTCTAACACCACAAAACCTTTACCCATATACGCAGCTACATTCAGAAGTAAAAAGGCATGGAAAATTCATAAGATTCTCTTACCTCTGTTGTGACCCTTTTCCTTCTAATTCCTCTAAATTCTTTCCCCAAGTGCTTTAGAGTTCTTCCATTCCCCAACAATATCACCACACCACTGTTTTACACAATCAAAATTCAAGATACCCATATAAATGAGCAAACCAGACACTCAAGAACACATGTAACCCTTGCGAACTACCTATTTCCTTTCTCTCTCTCTCTATGAAAACCCTTGACCTTTATTTCTTTCTTTCTTATTTTCCACTTATGTTCATTTCCTGTCCACCGCCTAAGGCTTTTTCCCCCTTTTTTTATTTCCCCTAAGCTTGGCTGGAGAGACTACACTCAGCCGAGTGTCTTCACAAGCAAAAGTTAGAATAATTACATTAAGTCCCTCTCTTATTTTTATTATTTCAACATTAACCACTCCAAAATTCCCAACACTACTTAAATTTCACCAACACACTTCCCACCAAGTAATTCAACAATTCAATTGTTTAACTAAAACATAGTTACTTTATCAGAGTTGATTTAGCATAGTTTTATCTGCCAAGTAATTATTAAATTACATTTTCACCCTCAATATTTATGAAATATCATGGTATGCATGCTCATTTTGCATTTACAAGTGTGCTCACTCAATCACATACCAAATCACCCAACAGTCTTCAACCATGTCAGTAAAATAATAAAGCTAATTTACAACACCAATTACAAGAAACAAGTGTCGTATTACGCAATCCATAACATTTAAAGCATATTTGAACTAAGCTGATGCACATGCAAGAAATACACCCACCTCAATGCCCTGTAAACCTCCACATCTTTATATTAATATAGTAATATAATTTTTTAGTAATTCTAATATATGTAATGACATAAGAATGAACCACATAGATTATAACAGTAGAAATAAATATTTGGGAGATAAATTGATTGTGAAGTTTAAGTTGCGAGCTTGGAAGAGGTTGTTAGGTAAGTTCAAAACATTTTTAGGTCAAAATAAGATTTCCATTAAATCCGGAAGGTTGAGAAACCTTGGGAGAAGTAATATGGGGTATATTTTGATCATAAAGTTTTATTCTGAAGTCCATTTGATCTGAAATTGTGAGAGTAGATAGTAGACTTCTAGGCCTACAAAAGTATATTTTGCGAAAAGTTTCCAAATCGACCTCTAAATAGGCCAAAACTGCGCAGGAAGTTTTAGTAGACAAAGTGTACCGGTACACTCTGTAAAACCCAGTTCGACCTGATTTTGGATTTTGTCTATGTTTCTCACCCTATAAATACATTAGAACGCCTTCTTTAACCCCATTTCACCACTTCCAACCCTAGGAAGCTTTAGAGAGAAAGAGAAAAAACACAAGATCAAAAGGAAAAAACCAGAGATTTAAGGGTTGATTCAAGATCAAAACCCTAATTCTTCAAGAACACCAAGGTAGGGGTTTTCTTCCATTTTTGTCCATTGATGCTAGGGCTAATATATATGTATGTTTTGACTCCTAATCTTATGTATTTGCTATGAATTCTTTGTTTCTTGGTCTTTTTGTAATTATTATCATGTTTTAAACAAAGTTAGGGTTGAATACCCAAGAAATCTCTTTTTCTTAATTTAAAACCCTAATTTTCAAGAGTGATGGATTTTACTTTTGATTCTTCCTTCGTTCTTGATTTCAAAACCTTAGTGCTTTGTGTTGAGTAATAAAATGATATTGATGATGATCTCTTGCATTTTCTTCAATGTTCTATTGAAATGATACATGTGAAAATTTGGGGATTGTTGAAATTACTTGTGCTCTTGGAAATACCCATGGAATTGGGGGTTTTGGAAATTGTTTGTTATTTATGGAATTGTTGGTATTGTATCTCTTGTGTGGTTGTTTGGATAAACATGGGCTACGATTGACTGGGTATCATGGAGTTGGTAGACGTCTTCTTATTCCGTGTGGGTTTGGACATATCCTAGCACTCGTAGTGGGGTTGGTGCTTTGCGAGGATCAAACCACTATTAGCTCACAGGTGTCGTGTCAGAGGATTAGTATACTAATACCTGGGTTGGATTTGTCACTGCCATGGTGTTGGCACACGCCCTTCCCAAAGATTGGATATCCTTGCGAGGATTTGTGTTTGTGGATATGTGGGACATGATGCTTTCGATGGTGACCATGCTAGATCTTACTTCATACTTGAGATACAAATACAGTGGTGGGTTATTGTTCATTGTACCAAAAATGGTTTCTACAAGAATCTTGGAAAATATGGGATTCCGCAAGAACTTGGAAGAAACGATTTATGGTGGAATGGATTATTAGTTGTATATTGGTTTCACTTATGCATTAAATTATTGTTGTTGCTTAAACTTGAGATCTATTTAATTGTTCCTATTTTATTTCAAAATTCATATATGCTATTTGTGAAAGGTGACCGACCATTTTTATATGTTTTTCTAAACCTTGTTCGAGTATGGGAGAAATGTTGCTACAGAGCTCAGTGCTCACCCCTTACAAATAATATTTTTCAGATTATGTCCTAGAGGAGGAGTTGGGAGTGGATGAACCGGCACACTGGGGGACTCCTATAGAAGGGAACGTGGATCCCAAGGTGGACGCTTAGAGCAACATTATCTTTGTTCTAGATTAGGAAATTAATTTTTGAAACATTTATGAAGTCTAGCTTCCTTTTGTAATTCCGCTGCGTTATGATAGTTAAATTTTTGGGAAGTAAATGCCATGATTCGGCATATCAATTTGGGTAATGTTGTAAATATTTTATGGAAGATGAATGAAGTCCCATTTATTTATGGATTATATTAGTGCTCTCATGATATGAATGATTTTGAATTGTAATGCCGTCCAAGGTGGTTTTTGTGGCGTTACATGCCCGATGTCGCATAATCCTCAGCCAAAGATAGGATGTTAAGCATTCTTATCCTAGGAGTCTACACCTTTGTTCCTACCACACATCATAATTACCACATAAAAATACATTCCGCATATGCATTTAAGCTTAACTATGCATAGATAGCTATATATTCATGCCCATGTTATCATTGTCCCAAAATCCCTTCCAAATGGTGCACTCTAAACCACCCTAAACTTTAATCATCTTTTACCCACATTACTCGCTTCAATTCAAGTTCCAATCCACATTCTATGTATTTGTAATCCATTTAACCAACAAGTAAATGAGCAAACCTTTCACTCAAGAACACACACAACATAGGTGAACTACCTCTCTCTCTCTATATATGTGAAAACCCTTGAGCTTTATTTCTATTTTTCCCATATTTGTATTTTCCCTAAGCTTGGCTAGAGAAACTACACTCAGTCGAGTGTCATCAAATGCAAAATTTAGAATAATTACACTAAGTCCCACACTTGTTTTAGATATTTCAACATTTAACCACTCCTACATTCCCAACACTATTTAAATTTCACCAATACTCTCCCCACCTCGTAAATAAACAATTCAATTGCTTAACTAACACATAATTACTTTATCAGAGTTTAATTAGCAAAATTACATTTTCACCCACAATATTTATGAAATACCATAGTATGCGTGCTCATGTTGCATTTACAAGATTGTTTACCCAATCACATATCAACTCACTCAATGGTCTTTAACCATGTTAATAATTTGATAAAGCTAATTTACAAGACCAATTACAAGCAATAAGCTATCGCATTACGCAATCCAAAACATATAAAGCACATTTAAACTAATCTGATGCATGATTAATCCTAATTAATGCATAATTTAATTAAGTTAGTAGGTCAATTGTGTTAGTTAAACAATGTTAAAAGTCAAAGTAAGTCAAATTATGATTAGAGTGTGAATTAGGGATAATGCATTAACTGTTGTTCTTTTTAGGGGAGACAACTATCAAAGCTACAAACTATAGGGAAGCCAATTGTGTCAAAGCTATAAACTATGAGCGAGACAACTGTCAATGCTACAAACTAAAAGGGTGCCAACTGTCAAAGCTACAAACTAAAGAGGAGTTAACTGTCAAAGCTCAAAATAAAGGGGGATCAAAGTGTAATTCAAAGCCTCCAATCAAGACTTTTTACCCTCCCTTGTTGCCTATAAATACCACCCCTTAGAACTTTTAAAAAAACATCTTTGGAAATGAAACACCCTCCAAAAGTAACTAGCTGTCTCTTACTTTATTATTGTTTTTGTTTACTTTATTATTGCTTTCTTGTACTTCATTATTAGTTTTTTTTACTTCCATTATTTGAGTTTCCTTCTTCCCTTAGAGGAGTGAAACTCTTTCACTTTTCTAGAACTTTACCAAAGCCGTGAAGGGTGGAATGTGATTCACTCAGTCTTCATCGATGATTGGCTCCTTGTTTAGTGTATTTTATTTTGTAACTCCTCTACTTGGAAGGATGAGCATCACTCACTTTTCTAGCTTTACCAAAGCCATGACGAGTGAGTCGTTCCTCATTCACTTTTTAGTAAGAGATTATGGACATTTATAAATCATCCGAAAGTTATATTTGCGTAGTTTGTTTATCCTTAATGTTTTATATTTCACTTGCTTATTGAATGATTGAATGTATCTAGCAAATCTAAGGTGCTTTGTAAAACCATGGGTGCTTTCCATGATATAGATGACTCTTGCATAAAAAGACCCATTAGATCTAGGCAAGTACCCTGGCTAGATCTTCATGACTACATTTCAATCTTCACCATTATTGTGCTTTATTTAAAAGAATGGAATATTAACGCAATGGTTGGATGCCTTGTAGAGACACTTACTTGTTTTTAGACAGGTTGAATCTCGGCACAGACAATTCTTGTAAACTTCTACAAAGACATCGGAAATCATGCTTTTAATTCTCACAATCCATCTTTATCTTCTTATTAACTTTATGTTGACACATGAGTTAATTGAGTTACCAAGCACAAGTATAACAAACCGGATGATTAACTACATGTCTATATCCTTGAACTAAAGAGTGACTTTTTACAGTTGAATTTATCTTATATTTTGTCTAGAAAATCTTCTTGGAAAGAATTATATATTTGGCCTAGGAAAATCCCTAAACATCATCACTATAAATCTTAAAGGTTACCGTCATATGGTCTCTGTAACTGCTTACTTTGAAACACCAACAATAGATCCCTGTGGATTCAACTCCGGACTTGATCAGATTATTACTATAACTTAACCACCTGCACTTGGGTTTACACATGTCGGATCAAGTCAAGTTTTTGGCACCGTTGCCGAGGAACCATAAAAGGTGTTTTTAAGTAAAAGGTGAAAAGACCTTCATTTTTGTATAAATAAATAATTTTTTTTATTGTGTACAAATTTTTTATTTTATGCGCAATCCTCAATTTCAAAATTTGCCAAAAGAATCTATAGGATTTGTAAATCAGTCTAAACCATCATCACCCAGATCAGTAGCAGGTTCTTTTGAGAATAGCATGGCAAATAATAGGAGAGAAGGAGAAGTTCCTATAAGACAAGGGGAAGATCATGTGAGAGAGGGGGAAGTTCCTAACATCCGAACTCTATGCGATTATTTGCATCTCACAAGAAATAGTGTCTCCTCTTGTTTTATCTTCCTGCAAATGCGCGCCTCTTTACTGTAAAGACGGGGACAGTTCAACTACTCCCTCTCTTTCATGGGCTCAAATCAGAAAATTCATATCTGCACAAAAAAGATTTTGAGGCAGTATTTGAAACATTTCAAGACAATTCTAAGCTGGCCAAATTGAAACTTTTTCCTTTTTCTTTAAGGGACAAAGCTAAAAAATGGCTAAATTCTTTAAAAGCCCTTTCAATACCTGATTGGCAGGCATTACAGAATAAATTTTTTAGAAAGTTCTTTCCTCTACATCGCACCAATGCACTCAAAAGGTAGATCATGAATTTTTTAGTTAAAGAAGGAGAGACCTTTTACCAAAGTTGGGAGAGATTCAACGATCATCTCCAGTCCTGCCCACACCATGCTTTTGAGAATTGGACTTTGGTAGGATTTTTCTATGACTCCTTGCCCACCACACTACTTCAGTTTGTCAAAATAATGGCTCAAGGAGAGTTCTTGGGAAAGAGTCCGAATGAGGCATTCAATTTTTTTGACACCATATCTAACAGTTCTCAAATGTGGGACTCAGCCTCTCTTACCACTATTGAAATCAAACCACCTACTTCCCAAGGGGGTAAGTATGTCTTGAGAGATGATGATGACCTAAGAGTGAAAATGACTACCTTGTCTTGAAAGCTTCTAGAGATGAAAAAGGTCAAGTTGATGTTCGCCCTCCCATAGAACAAGTATGTGGGATTTGTGCTTTGATAGGACACCATCCTGGGGAGTGTCCTACCATTCTAGCATTCAAAGAGATCTTGTTGGAAAAAAAAATGCAATTTCCAACTTCAACAATCCTTACTCCAACCCATATTCTGAAACATACAATCCAAGGTGGCGGAATCAACCAAACTTCAGTTGGAGAAGCACACAACCAACTCATGAATCTACAAAATTCACAACCACCACCTCAAGGACCTCCCACATATCAACCATACCAACCACCACACAAGAGGAGCCTTGAGGACACATTGAACCAGTTCATGCAAACTCAAATGAACTACAACACTCATTCCACGTAGGCTTTTACTGATTCAAAGCACATACCACCTAGTCTTTCGAGGATACATACAACACTCATTCTTGTCCTATTCTTGCTTCTTTTCCATTGAATCACTAGCCAGAAATCTATGAGCTCTTTAAACAGGTGAAAATTAATATTCCACTTCTGGATGCAATCAAGTAGGTCCCCTCTTATGCCAAGTTTCTAAAAGACTTGTGCATAATCAAGAAAAGTCAAAATGTTTAAAAAAGAGTCTTCTTCACGGAACGAGCCAATGCCTTGCTTCAACACAAAACCCCTCCAAAATACAAGGACCCTGGGTGTCCAACCGTATCGTGTGTCATTGGAAACTTCATAATAGAACAAGCTCTACTCGATCTTGGGGCAAGTGTAAATTTTCTCCCATTCTCTATTTATCAACAGTTGGGTCTAGGTGAACTCAAACCCACTAGTGTTACACTCCAATTCGCAGACAGGTCTGTTAAAATCCCAAGAGGCATTGTTGAAGATGTACTTGTCCAAGTGGACAACTTTGTCTTCCCTGGTGACTTCATCATTCTAGATACTTATCCAGCAATGCATTTAGAGAATCAAATTCCTATTATTCTTGGTCGACCCTTTCTAGCAACCTCCAATGCACTAATCAATTGTAGGAATAGAGTCATGAAATTGACTTTTGGGAATTTGACTCTTGAGCTGAATATTTTTAATATTGCCAAGCACCCTAGAGAGGACAAGGAAGTGAGAGAAATAAATTACATTGAGTGATAGGTTCACGAATATTTGAATGACACCTTCTATGAAACCTCCGTTGAATCCTATTTGTTGGAACCTAGCACATTGGAGTCAACAGATGATGACCCAAATCCACAAAGTTGCCCTACTTACACTATTGAGACATAAGCACACCCAAATTCGAGTAACTTTCATCAAGTGGTACAAAGCCACTCTCATCAAGTGTCAAGCCACCAAATCCTGAACTAAAGCCACTCCCATTTGACCTCAAATATGCATTCTTGGGAGAGAATGAGTCATACCAGTGGTAATTTCATATGAGCTTACAGACATGCAAGATTCTAAGCTAATTAAAGTTCTTAAACACCGTAAAAGCACCATTGGGTGGACTATCACTGACTTGAAAGGTATAAGCCCATTAATTTATAATCATGCCATATACCTTAAAAAGGATTCAAAACCCTCTCGCCAAATACAATGATGATTGAACCCTCACATGAAGGAAGTGGTGAGAACTGAGAAGCTCAATCTCTTAGATGCAGGGATAATCTTTCCCATCTCTGATAGCAAATGGGTTAGTCCAACCTAAGTTGTGCCCAAAAAGTTTGGGGTCACAGTAATAAAAAATGATGCCAATGAACTAGTACCAACTCGAGTCGTCACAAGATGGCGAATGTGTATAGACTATCGAAAGCTCAATTTGGTGCCTAGAAAAGACCATTTTCTCTTCCATTTTCTTGACCAGGTCTTAGAGAGAATTACAAGTCATGCATTCTACTGTTTCCTAGATGGGTATTCCAGGTACAATCAAATTGAGATAGCACTAGATGATCAGGAGAAAACAACATTCACATGCCCTTTTAGCACCTTTGCATTTAAAAGGATGTCATTTGGACTTTGTAACGCTCCTACAAGATTTCAAAGATATATCTTGAGCTTGTTCAGTGACATGGTGGAGAAATATTTGGAAGTGTTCATGGATGACTTCTCTATAGATGGTGACTCATTTGATTTATATCTGGCCAACCTAGACAAGGAATTGATTAGATGTAAGGAAGTCAATCTGGTGCTCAATTGAGAGAAATGTCATTTCATGGTAACACAAGGCATTGTCTTAAGTCACATTGTGTTGTCTGAAGGCATGAAAGTTGACAAGACAAAAATAGATTTGATTAGAAATTTGTCTGCTCCCATGACTATTAAGGATGTCCAATCATTTCTAGGATATGCAGGGTTCTACAGGAGACTCATAAAAGATTTTAGTACCACAGCTAAACTCATGTGTCATCTCCTAAGTCAGGACATAATTTTTGTAAGGAATGAAGCATGTCAAAAAGCTTTTGACAAGCATAAAGACATGTTAATTTCTACCCCAATAATGCAACCCCCTGATTGGACCCTACCCTTTGAACTTATGTGTGATGCAAGTGATTATACTATAGGTGCTATGTTGGGGCAAAGAAAGAATAAGAAACCACATGTGATTTACTATGCAAGTCAAGAAGGATTTATGTTTATTTAGATGGAAAATTTATTAGTATTATATAGGAAGATGTATTATGATAGGCGTATCTTTCTTTGGATTATATATGACATTGAAATTTATACATTTCTACTTTTTTTGTTTTCTTATGTCTATTATAATTGATTGTAATTATTTTTTCGGTGAGTTTGTTCATTATGTGATTGCACATTTATTTTGATTTTTCATCTTTTAAAAATAATGGGAGTGCTCATTGTAAGGGAGTATGTTAAATTAAGTTAGAAATTTTATGATAAAAAAATATTTTAATTAAATTTCTTTTCAGTCCAACATAAATTATTTTAGCCAAATGTTGGAATGAAATGTGCATTCTATTCCAAGACTTAATTCCAATTAATTGTCAAACATTGGAACAGTATTACATATTTCATTTCATTCACAAGTTCATTTTATTCCCATGTTTATTCCATTTCCGCCTATATGTATTTTTATGCACCAAACACTGCATTAATTCTAATTAATTGTCAAACATTGGAATGGTATTTACATATTTTATTTCATTCTTATGCTTATTCCACTCCTGCCTAAATGTATTACCGCGTACCAACCACAGCGTAAAGGTACAACTACAGAAGAAGCAGCGGTGGATTTAGCATGGGGCAACTGCACCCACTAAAATTTTAAAAATTTTTGGAACTTAGGTATAATTTTAAAATTTTCAAGAATTTCTTAAATTTGCCCTCACTGAAATTTTTTTAAAGTATATAATATATTAATATAATTTTCAACCATTAAAAGCTAACTTTTGACAGCTCCTCCTCATTTTTCACACCTAGCAATTGCCTCCACTAAAATTTTAAAACCTTTTGAGACCTAAGTGTAATTTTAAAAATTTCAAGAATTTCTTCAACTTATTGCACTAAAATTTTCTTAAAAATATATGATATATTAATATAATTTTAAATCCTTAAAAGCTAACTTTTTGCAACACCTTTTCACTGCTGTTTTTTTTTTCGTAAGCCATCATCTTACTTGTCCAAACTTTCAGTCCAATCCAAGCGTCCAGCCGGTAGCCCATCTTCTTTCTTTTATTTAGTTTCTTTATTAGTTCCTTTGGTGTATTCATCGAAAAATCACCCTATTAGATTCAATCATTATGCAAATCAAATTTGAAGAAACCCTAAAAGATTATGTTGAAGCTAAGGAGAGGTAATCCATTAACCAATTTTTTTAATAGTAGTATTAGCAATAATTTAAAATCAGATTTTTTATTTTAAAAAATTAGTTTAACTCTTGTAGAATTGATGGTTATTTGGTATATTATTTATGAACTTATGTAGGTTTTTTTTTGTTTCGTCTTAAGTCATCACTCAACTATTTTGAATTTTTGTTAAAGTTCATGTTCAGATTGACTATCTGAGATTCTTGGTTAGTGCTATTTTTTTTCCCTATTATTAAATTGCTTTAATAGATTTCTTGAAATTTAGTTGAAATTATATTTTGGATTTGTGGATTATATTTTGATTATATGTAGTCTATTATCTCCCTTGTTATGAACTTAATGGCGAACTCTTAAACTTGAATCTAATTAGACAAATTTATTTTTTAATTAGCTATGAATAGATTGCCCCACCAAGGCAAAATCTTGACTCGGCCCCTAAGAAGTGATTCCTACATTTGTAGTGTAACTTCTGTTATGAACAAAAGTCACAAGCAAAACAATAACACAATGAAATAGAAAAATAGCACAAGATTTACGTACTTCGGCCTAACAAATAAGTTTACGTTCACGAGCAAAACACAACAACAAAATTTTACTATCAAAGGTTAGAGATTACAAAATTCTTGAAACAAAGACAACAAGGAAAACGTACTTTACTCTATCACTATTACAAAGTTGATAGTGCCAAAAATCTTCTTCCCAATCACGGTGTTCCCAAAGAAGACCCAAAATCAAATAGAACAAAACAACCCAATTTTCTTTGAGGAGAACCCGTCGAAGTAGTCAATCACCGAAGACCACCTCAAATTTATGAAACTTCTGGACTTCATCTAAAAATCCTTGGCAATACACCAAAGTCAAAGACTTCAAAAGTCCTTCGTGTAGGACACAGGTTTTGCAATGTTTTAATCCTAATCAAACACAAAACCAATGGCCTATCCTTCATGGAGCGAGCACCCGCTTTGACCAAATAGGATCCAAGTATGACTTAGAATACAAGTCAGTATAACACTTTTAGTACTGTATGGGCAGAACACCCAACTGGTTCATACTTTTTTCCCTCTTTTTTATTAGTCATTTCTTAGATGGTTTAGAGATGAGAGAGGAAAGCCAGCAAAAAAAAAAGAGATGAGAGAGGAAAGGAAAGACTGCTGCTGATTTCCACGGAAGTTTCCATACAAAAATTCATCTTCCTACAGTGGATCTATCACCACATAAGGAAGCAACACAATAAATGAAGTCAGATCGGGGATTCAAACTGTGAACCAAAAGAAAAATATGAAAATTAGGAGCACAACATTTTAAATCTGCAGGCAGAAAACAACTGAAAGATTCCAACCCAATGACGCCCGTCTGTGATTTTTACATTCACCTACTAAAATATTTAACCACAAGTGATAGTTATTAAATTAACTTAAAACGGACTATATTTCTTTATTTTTTGGAAAACATAAAAATAAACCTTAATAACACAGACTTGCAAGCTTTATGACCTTTGACAACACAAGTACACAATGATACATGAACACTATTTACAGAAATTCGATAAATAGTTTTTACCCCTCTGCTTTTCCTTTTCCTCCCAATCTTAGCTCTGTCGGTTCAAAATCTTGAGTATGTCCTACCTATCATGGCCTCAAAAGCTTTGGACCTGTGTTGGAAGCCATCCATGATGTGACTACATCCACAAGCAGGTCTATGTCCCTTGAGATCTCAGCACGAAGGATCCTCGAGTCTATGCCTAGTGTGTTGCCCACTTCTTTGGCAATCGTTTCCCACGGAGTCCCTGCAGCCAAATTTGCCAAAAGCTCTCCTCCCCTGTTTACCGCATCCGCCATTGCTGGTGGAACCTCTGGGAGAGCCTGAAATGTGGAAACTTAACAATGATTGCTTGCTGTTTGAAGTCACAGATGTCTAAACCCATCACTACATCCAGAAACCACAAAAAAGCAAAAATAATTTCTGCAAGTCTGGCATGATATAATGAAACATAAAATATTAAGAAGGGATCAGGGCAATGAAGGTTATTCCCAACTACTTTTTGGTACCTGCTGTAAAGGGAGACCGTGATCCCCTGGCAACAAACGAATGGACATATCCAGCATTGAACTGATGGCAGAATCTGAGCTAAGCACTTGTGCCAGTGCAGAAGTTTCATCAATTGTATCATCCTTGAACTTTATTAGAAGGTTTCTGGAGACACCGTAGTATGATTTTATCTGTAATATTCATACTTCCCAGTTACCACAATCAAGTTACCTGAAAAATGTTTCATAAACAAGTAGAGCTGCAAAACAACAAGAAAAATAAGTTGACTTTTATAGCGTGTGCACAGCACCATGTGGAGGGTTATTTTGTCTTCTCAATTTTCTGGTCAATGTTGTTATATTGAAGTGAGATACGCTGTGGGTTGTCTCGTAGGCCTTTGGTTACTCTACAACCCTTTCCAATAGACCTTCAAAATCTCTTATTTATCCTCAAAAATCCTCAGATTCCTTTCCTTTCAAATCACTCATATGATAGCAAAGAAAACACAATGCCAAATGATTTTCCATTTGCTATTCTCTCTAAAGGCCGCATCTTTCGAACAAAGCATAGATGCCATAGTCCTTGGAGCAACCCACACGATCTATCATCAAGCTCCAATTTATCAAATAAACTTTCTCACCCTATTTCCATTTACCACCCTATGGAAAAATTTAGTATTATTATCACCTTTAACTTGCTTAACCCTTGATTTTTGCCGTAAGTTAATCTCTTCCTTAAACACAACCTTCTCGAATTTATTCTTAAGCTCTCTCCTTTGTCTTTTCAACCCTTCATCCATAACCCCTCCTTCAATTTTATTCGCGTCATCAATCCTATCCAAAATGAGTATTTTTGCTTCCCGAATGTCTCCAAACACCTCTTTATTCCACACCCTCAATGTTTGTTTTATCACCTCAAGCTTCTTCATAAATCTATATCATTGCCACCCTTGTACCCCTCCCTCTGCCCACCATTCTCTTATTATTTCCTTAAAATCTCTATGTTCTACCCACATATTCTCAAACTTAAACGAACAACGACCCTATCTAAACTAAGATACACAAAGAACAATAGGACAATGATTTGAGACAATCTAGACACGATTCCCATTCTATAGAAAACAAAAATCTACCCAATATTTTACTCACTACAAAAATCCTACAATTAGACCATGTAAACATTCCATTGGCCAAAGGAGGACCCCCTAATCTCGGTTTCCCTAATAAAAGCATCAAAATCTCTCATACTCTCCTTGGATATCTAAGGGCATTAAAACCTCCCCCTATACACCATCTAGGACCACACATCCTAAGTAACATTGCTAACTCTTCCCATAACTTAATCGATGGCTTGTTAGGTCCATAGCTCCAAGTAAGCCACCAATCATATCTTTCTTAATGCTTAACTCTTATTGAAACAGTGTATTCCCCCTCTAGAGCTTCTTCCACACTTATAGATCTCTCATCCCAAATAATGACAATACTAACCGAACACCCTACATAATGTAAAATGACCCAATACCTAAACCTAGACCCCCAAACACTACTAATGACTCTCCTATCAATAACTTCCGACTTATTTTCTTGTAAAATTACAACATCTGACCCAATTCTCTCCAAAAACTCCTTTATTAAACATCGGCCCTAATCCCCTGACATTCCAACTAACAATCTTCAGAACAAACTATAACTTTCACACCACTTTTCCTACAACTACCCCCTCTTAATTTATCTAACTCTAAATTTGTTAACTCCCTCACTCCCTTCCCTCTTTTTTTCTTTTGTTCTTTTTTTTGATGGAACTAAAGAAAAATCCATTTTATGTAGAAAATTATTTAGCACAACCCATTTTTCCTCATCCAATAGAAAGCATTCATATTGTCCTTATTTTCACCTCCCTATTCCTTTCCCTCAAAACTCACTATAGCCCTAGTTGTCATAGCATTAGAGTTCCCTGTACCAAAATTTATAGTGGAATGCCTATTAGCAGTAGTCAACATAGGATCACATACAGTGCTTAGTGAAACATTTAATAAACCTAAACTTGGTTCACTCAGATTCCATAAAAATCCATTCTCCTCATGGACCGCCCAACCCTTCTCAGAGGACCCAATTACATCACAGTTTGTAGAAACCCATCTTTTCCCATACCTTAGCCCACACCATTCCTTCACCGAAATAATTTGTCCCTCTCAAGACAACTCCATTTCCTCCCTTAATTCCATCCTAACACCACCAACAAACTCAAAAAAATCAAGGACATCAACACTCCCTCCCCTAGAAAAGAGAACATCCCCAGAAGAAGCAAGGACGTTACCACACCCTAACTCAGAAAAGAGAATCTCCAGAAGAAACCATCACTAGAATTTTTCAGAATCTTACCTTCTAAAGTACAAGGAAGAGCATTAGAAATTACCTCAAATTTCTGATGGAGAACCGTCATCTTATTATCAGTAAAAATTATCACAATGTCACCATAAACATCATTGATCTGTATATCCCATTATAAATATTGCAACCATATAATGAGTCCTTTGAACTCCTCTTCGAGTTGATAGGAATCATACAACTCCCTTGCAGCAACTAGAGAATCACAACCACCTTCCTCAACTTCTAAAGACAAATTTCCCAGCAACATCCCATCCATACTGCCGAAACCAGCCTCAAAATCATCCCTCTAACCCCTAGTCATCGTAGGTCGCCTCTCCAATTTTATCTCCTTTTTCAATCCTTGCTTTATTCATTTTCTTCTACACCTTAACTTACGAAAATCCTATCAAAATCAACACCTACACACTTTGTTTGATGATCGGCTTCAGAAGCAATGACCACCACTATTCGACTTTGAAGAGAATCTTTGCTTCGGGTGTGGGAAGAACCCTTTCGTCTGTGTGGAGAAGCCGTAACATTCAAACTCTCCCCAACTAGCATGGGAAAGCGGACCAACCTTCCATTATTCTTATATTCATTACTGTGTTTTTGGGTTAAAATGGCCCAATTTAAGAAGCCCATTTCTTATTATATTTCTTTCTGGCCCACTTTATTCTTTGTTCTCAACCCCTTTTCATCTTCAACCAGGCTTGTATTTTCCTGGCCCACCTCTTGATTCAAATCCTTTGATTTATCCTTAACTTAGTTTTTGAATTCAAAACACACTTAAAATTTGAATTATCCTTACTAAACTTTCTCTCGGTAATTAGCATGATTAATAGCACTCAACATATCATCAGATATTTTCTCAACTAAAACCAAATCTTTGCATTTATTATGCTGAACCATTGGTGCAAGAACTCCTTCCTCCTCTTGCCTCCTCCTATTGCTAGGTAACCCCCTTTTGCTCTGCAGGCTGTCTTCAACCTCTCGACCAATGCATAGAGCCTCCGTACTACCTTTTCCTTGAAACATTCCTTTTTATTTTCGACTGAACCTTCCAGTATTCGAGAAACACTTAGCCCTAATAAGGAAAGATTTCCAATTAAAATCCGAACTGAAAGAAGTCTTCAACTGCCACAAATGGAACGGTAGTCCTTCAACTGCAATCCATCCTCCAAAAATGATACTTGACTTCTAACGGCATTTGATTCATGAAACCAATTTTGAAGCTACACATCGCCATCATACAAACTCTCTCAGCTTGTAACCAATCATCACAAAAAAATTATGGCTTTGTCTACTTTGAAAGGCCGAAAACAGATCTTCATTTTCAGAGCCTTCACCAACACCACTACAAGACAAACAAACTTTCTTAACACACATCGCCATTTGACTTCTTTATGCAAAATTTCAGCCTTCTTAACAATCACGGGATTATTTACCTTAAGAATCTCAAACCATCCCTTCTTTCCTTGCTCCATGGCTGTAGAATTGGGTGCATCCATCAACCCCCTGTTTTCCTTTTTCTTTGCCTTGCCTTATTCTATCTTCCACCAAAAAGAACATCCTCCATCAATCTTCTAAACTCTTTCCACCCTATGTCTTGGAAGCCTTTAGGAATAATCAAACCTCTTCCTCTACCATTATTCATCATCTGTGTAACCTAGGCAAACTCTTCAAACCTACTATTTTCTAGTTCCATCCACATACAAAATCCATCCATCCTTAATTTCCTAAAGAAAACATCTCCTCTATTCCAATATAAAGCATTAGAAAACATCTCCTTCAGCAATTTCACATAACCTTTATAAGCATGAGAAAAACCCAAACGATTCCATTTTGTTATACGAACCAATTCACCATGCACTCCTTCAAACCTAAGTTTAAAACGCTTATGGTCCACTTTAATCTCCATTTCTAAAAGCTTCAACTATTGTAAACTAAGTCAAAGGGATACGATTAGAAATGCACTTGAGAAGGTAATTAAGAGCAAGATTCCTCACTTGTTTATCATGAGGTTGGTCTATAGTGATTTAGTGTTGGGCACTCTTTCTCTTGAACACGACAATCCATATTTTCACTAAAATTGGTTCTGTGTTTTATCATTAATGTCCATTCAGGTTCCTTCATGTTCTTTCTATCCCACCATCTTTCTTGTCCTCCTATTTTTGTCTCTTTTTTTTTTTTTTAAGTTTTTCTCCATTGAGAAACCTTCTTCCTAATTTTTTTTTTTTATAAGTAAAAAAATATGAATATAACGAGGTAGTACATTCTTCCTTGATTAATCTGTTGCTGTACCTCTGAAAGTAAATAAATAATTTGATATTAATCAAGCTACTGTTGGAACCTACAATAGTTCTTTTTTTTTTGGTCGGGGGAAGAGGGGCTCTTATCCAATAATAGCCTTTTTTCCATTTTTTGTGCCAGAAACCCTACAATAGCACAAGTTCTCCATTATTTGACGGGATCAAAATATCATGATGGGCAAGCTTGGATAGTGCCTTCAGCCTTCAGCCTCCAAGATTGGAGGACAGTCGAGAGGCTATCAACACATTACATTGGTGTTCAATTATCATGATGTCCTAGGTCAACTCGCGAATGCTTGTTTAGTGAGTGGCTCCATGGCTGAAGGATAAACGTTAAGAGTGACAATAATAAGCGGTTCCTTAATTCTGATAAAGAGCCATCTATCTAAGTCTTTTCAAAGAAAACCAAGTGATTGCTGGTCAGCACTCATAAATAACGGGGCACTTGAATTCTAGTGTTGAATCATCGGCAATGGTGTACCATCGACAATCTCCACCTAATTTACCTGCTCTGTAAAGTACATTTTCATCTCCTTTCATGCTATCTCGTGAGTACACCATAAAATCAAAGCCAAAAGAGATGCCACTTCACACTTACCAATGAAGATGCATAACTTACCTAGATCTGGATGCTACTCCAACTAAGATCTCTTGCAGTTGAGTAACTAATTAGTTGCTTTACCTCATGTTTACCTTTACATGCATACAAAGAGGCAATATAGCAGTGTTGCTCCTTTAATCTCCTTAAATAGTTGTTGCATGTTACCACCACTGACCGGAGTCAAGCACACTAGCCTGAATACTGTCAATCTTTCTTCCATTTCTTTTCTTTTTCCCTTCTATCGTTTTTTGCAGTTGGGTGGAGTAGGTGTGCTGCGTAATAGATCGTATGCACACCTCCATCCCAAGAAGGACGTGTAGCCTGCACATCTATCTCACCAAGTGGCAGTAGATACTAGTTAAGCGAGCAACTAGTGGAATGGCCAACATAAATTAACCCGCCTTACATGGACTGCTAAACAAGTAAGCGTGTTGACACAATTTATGAGTCTCCTATGTAAAGAAAATTGGAATTAGAATTAATATATCACCCTCCTAACACCATTTATGAATCTCCCTATGTCAAGAAATTTGGAATTAGAATCAAAATATCACTTTGTTAGCATTCCGTAGAGGCAGAGGCACCAAAATCATTGATAGAAGAAAGAATTGAACATTAATGTCCCGCAAATTTCTCCATCAGTCTTTGTTAGGATCATATTTGTAAAATTGGCTAATTTTATGAAGTCTTTTGTAAATCTCAACCAATTGGTCATGATGCTACAATGTTCAACATTCAAAAATGTCAAATGAAGGGAGGAGTTCAAGCTAGAACTACGTATCAAAGACTCTCTGAATGCAATTTCATACTTAGGACAAAGGTAATGACCTTAGAGACCTTAGTACACTTGATTTAATTTTAGACTTGGGTTGAGTTGAAATCTAAAGATCTAGGGTTTAGAGAGGAGAAGATGCAATAGAAGAGAGAAGAGAAGGAAGAGATTAGAAATAGGGTTTAGGAGAATAAGAGTTAACCAGTCTCTCCTCTCATCACTTGTATTTATATTAACTCATAATAAAGTAAAGATTACAACATACCCTCAATTAAAATGACTTAACATTCTACACTCCCTCTCAAATTGGAGCATAGATATCTCTTATGTTCTACTTGTATACATCTAAATAAAAATTTCTACTACTAAGCACCTTAGCAAACACATTAGCTAGTTGTTTGTTGAACGTCACAAATGGTATACAAAGCAGCCCACCATTTAGCTTTTCTTTCATGAAGTGTCTGTCAATCTCAATATGATTTGTTCTGTCATGCTTAACCGGATTGTGAGCAATACTTATGACAGCCTTATTATCACAATACAAGTGCATAGGTTCACCATTAGAGACACACAAGTCTTTCATTAAGGTTTTCAGTCATATAAGCTCATAAATACCATAAGTCATAGCCCTATATTCTGCCTCTACACTAGATCTAGCTCCTACTACTTGGTTCTTGCTCTACAAAGTAACTAGATTTCCTCTTATATAAGGATATAGTAAACTGTGATGAACTCCTATTCTCAATTGAGTCTGTCAAATCTACATCTGTGAAAGCTTCTATTCTTAGATGACCTCAGTTTGAGAACAATATTCCTTTGTCAGGAGATGATTTGAGATACCTCAGTATATGATGAATTGCCTCTTAATGACGAGAAACATGCATGACTTGGCAACACTCACTACATATGGTATGTCTGTGCGAGTGTGTGAACAGTATATAAGTCTCCCAACAAGCCTCTAATATCTTTCTCTATCAACTTGATAACTTTCATCTTCTCAGTTTGTAGTTTGTCTCAATAGGTGAGTCAGCAGGTCTACAACCTAGCTGTCAGTTTCCTTTAGGAGATCAAAGATATACTTCTTCTGTGAGATGAAGATGCATTTATTTAACCTGCAATCCCTAGGAAATAGCGTAACCACCCCAACTCCTTGATCTCAAACTCTTTAGCAAGGTAGACTTTCAGTTTGGACACCTCCTCCACATCATCACCTATGAGTATTATGTCATCAACATATACTATAAGAATTGAGATCTTACCACTCCCTTGTTTGATGAATATGGTGTGATCTGCATGACTTGACTTGAACTCAAACTTGACCATTGCCTTATGAAATCTCTCAAACCAAACTTTAGGAGACTACATGAGTCCATATAGAGATTTCTTCAGCTTATATACTTCTCCCTCTATATCTAGAGAAGAAAACCCTATATCCATGTATACTTCCTCCTCTAAGTCCCCATGAAGGAATGCATTCTTTACGTCCAATTGTTGTAAATCTCATCCCAAATTGGCAGCACAAGAAAGGATGACACGAATGGAATTCATCTTCGCCACAGCAGCAAATGTCTCGTAATAGTCAATGCCACATGTCTGAGTAAACCCCTTAGCTACCAACCTTGCTTTGTATCTATCCATTGTACCATCTGCATTTTTCTTGACAATAAACACCCATTTAAAGCCTACTAATTTCTTTCTGGCTAGAAGAGACATTAGCTCCCATAACTCTCATTTCTTCTACCATAGCGGCTTTCCACTTGGGTTCTCCAAGGGTTTCATTCCAACTCTAAAGAACGGAAATAGAAGACGAAGATGAAACAAAAACACAATAGGAGGAAGACAAAGAGTCATAAGAAATAAATTTTGAAATAGGATGTTGGGTACAAATCCAAACTCCTTTTCGAATAGCAATAAGTAAAGAACTATCATCAATAGGATTACTACAAGGAGACTCATTTGTTGTCTAAAATTAGGGAAGACATGCAAATAATAAGATATCCTGAAGTAAGAACTATATTAGTCCAATATGATTTCGGTACATGCATGTTAAATATCAAGGTACGGGCAACATCCAACAAATAACAATGTTTACATTCAACAACGCCATTTTGTTGGGAGGTATGTTGACAAGTGGTTTGATGGATAATGCCATGACCAACACACAAGATTTTCAAAAACGATTGAATGTACTCAAGACCATTGTCAGATCGAAGAATTTTAATACGTATATCAAACTGAACCAAAATTTCAATATAAATAGTAGTAAAGACCTTAGGGAACTCAAATTTGTCTTTCATAAGAAATAACCAAGTTATACAAGAGAAATCATCAATAACGATTATAAAATATTGAAAACCAATTAGAGTAATTACAATATTATCTTATACTGATTTAAACATGAGTAATACAAAAACTAAGAACTTTTAACACTCCTCCCTCAAGTTGAAGTATAAAGAAAAAAAATGTCCAACTTGGAACACAAACTACTAAAGGCAGACCGAGCTAATGACCTGGTAAGAATGTCACACAGTTGATCACTAGATTTAATATAAGGGGTGATGATCTTCTTCTACATCAAGAGATCTCAAATAAAATGACAATCTACCTCAATGTGTTTGGTACGCTCATGAAATACCAGATTCCTTACAATTAAAATAGCTATTTGATTGTCACAGTGCATCTTTATAGGGGAAGATACATTAAGTCTCATATCACGAAATAGAAAACAGACATATAGCATCTCACAAGTAGTGTATGACATAGCATAATACTTAGTCTCTGCACTAGAACAAGCAACCACATTCTACTTCTTACTGTGCTAGGTAACCATATTATCGCCAACAAATATGCAATACCCAAACGCAGACCGTCTATCACCATGGCTACCAGTCCAATCAACGTCAAAAAAACCAACAGTTATGGATGATGATGAACGATATAATAAACCTTTCTTCAAAGCCCCTTTCAAATACCAAAGTATATAATAGACAACCTCCCAATAGGGCTTATGAGAGGCATGCATGTACTAATTAACCACCCCAACGACATATATAATATCCGAGCATATCAATCGGACGTGCACCAAGAGTACATATTTTAGACAGTAAAGTACATACTTTTGTTGGCACGAACTAATACCCTCCTTTGAACTGCCAACCTTAATCCCTAAGGAGTATCAAAGAAGACCTAAATCCTTAGTATGAAATTATTTTCTTAAATAGGCCTTGAAGTGAACAATACCATCAAAGTCATTCTCATTGATGATGATGTCATCAGCATACACAACAACAATAGTAATACTTGTAGAAGACCGACAAGTAAAAATTGAATGAGCTGAGGTAGAGCGCTGAAAACCAAACTAAAGTGCCACGGTACTAAACTTATCAAACCTAGCACGTAGTAACTATTTCAAGTCATACAATGCATTCTTCAAACGATACATTAATTGTTCTTGGCCTAAAATAACATAACCTAGAGACTGGGTCACATATATCTCCTCTTATACATCTCCATGTAAGAATACATTTGTTATGTCCAGCTAATACAAGGGTCAATCAGAACTAAGTGAAACGGAAATAAGAACTCTAATAGAATTAAAGTGAGCAACTGGGAGAATGTCTCACTATAATCCACACCATAGGTTTGAGTATAACCTTTAGCAACCAACCGTGCCTTCAACCGCTCAACAAAACTATCAGAATGATATTTCACAGTATATACCTAGCGACAACTAGGAGGTTTGCTCACCAAATGGAAGAGAAGTAAGGTCCTAAGTAATTTTATTTTTTCACGAAGTGCCTTAATTTCCTTATCCATAACCAGTTTCCATCCATGAGATGTTAATGTCTATTTCAAAGAGCTAGAAACAAGAACAGAAGACAACGTAGATGTAAAACAACAAAATGAAGAGAAAAATCGATGTAAAGAGACAAAATTAGAAATGGGATGCTGAGTACAAGTACAAGTATCTTTCCGTAATTCAATAGGCAAATCAGGAGACTTGGGAAAAAGGACCTCAGTAGAATCAAGCATTGGTTTGGGAGTTGGAACATATGGAACAACTTGTCTATTCGTGGAACGACGGTAAACCTGCAAAAGAAGGTCAGTAGTCTAAGAGGAAAAAGATACACCATCAGGTACAAGAGACAATATCAGCTCCCCCTGACTAGTAGAGATTAAATTTGATGAACGAGAGTTCCTATATTATAAAATAAAGAAATTGACTTAAAAAAAGGTGACATCAACACTGACATAATCCCTGCAAGAGACTGGGTCATAACAATGATAACCTTTCTGAGTACGAGAGAATCTCAAAAAGATACACTTAACCAAACGATGTGAAGTTTACCGCGACTTGGGTCAACAAGGTAAACAAATTTAACACAACCAAAAACATGAGGAGTTAGACCAAAAGGCAATGTATCAGGATAGAGCAAGAAAAATAGAGATTTGTTACCCAAGACAGAAGAAGGCATCCGATTAATAAGATAGACTACAGTGAGAACAGCATCTACCTAATATGGTTTTGGCACATGCATGTTAAACATCAATGTGCGGGCAATATCTAACAAACAGTAATGCTTATGCCATTTTGTTGGAAGGTATGAGGACAGGTTGTTTGATGGATAATGTCACGGTCAGCACAAAAAATTTTCTTAAAAGATTGAGTATACTTAAAGGTATTATTGGACCGAAGAACTTTAATATGAACAATGGGTCAAAATTTCATTATAAAAAGTGGTGAAGACTTTGGGTAATTCAGATCAATCCCAATTTTTTTGAAAATCATTCAAAAATAACAAACCCTATTCAAATGATTTCAAAAAAATAACTAAAAATTACCATAATTGTCATCATGGAAATTCAATTCGGGGTTGAGTTTTGGTGTCCTATGATGATGATGTCATGCAGACGTCAACATGATGTCATCTTTAATGGTGACATCGATAATAGGACAATAACAAGAAGTCTTCTATGATGTCCTCTATAAATATTTCGTTTAGTGCTCTGATACCATACTTTATATTAGGGTTTAATAGAGAGTGAAAAAGAGGAAGAGAAGAAGAGAGGAATAATTGGTGTGTATGTTGTATATTGCCTTTCACCCTCTTATTTAAAGTAGAGAAACAATTAGGATAATTACAATATTACTCTATCCTAATTTAAACATGACTAATACAAAAACTAAGAACTCTAACAAAAGGAACTTCAATGATGCTTGCCTAATTGGCAAACCTCACATTCTAACACAGAATAACTCAAACCACGGATAACTTCACACATCTTCTTTAAGGAGGGATGACCCAATTAGAAGTGCCACTGAAGAAGAGACATTGTAACACTCAAGGCTGGAATAAAATCACCAGTATCTAAGTAGTAAAGGCTATTGCGCACATGCACCACACCAAACTCCTTCATCTTAAAGTCCTGAAAAACACAAGAAGATAGAGAAAAGGTTACCGAACACTATAAGGACTTAGTTAATTCACTTTGATAACAAGTTACAAGAAAAATTAGGAACAAACCGACTAAATGTTAATAGCATAAATTGAGTAGGACGGAGATCGCCAGTCCCATGTATTGGTCGAAAAGGACCATCAGCTAACACAATACGTGAGTTTAACGATCAAAAATTAAAGAATAAGGAAGAAATACTAGACATATGAGCACTAGCTCCTGAATCAAAGACCCAAGATGATGAAGACGATTGAGCAACCACATATGCAAAGTTACCTTTCATTAGTAAGATCGGTGACAGGGACAGACAAATGAAAAGAAAGTAAAGATAATTGTTGGATAAGTTGAATAAACCAGATAAGAAAGATCATCAGGAGAACTAGAACCAAAACCAGATGCAAGTGGGCCACCGGTAAAAGGTTGATGAACTATTGAACCCAAAAGATCCCTAAAAGTCTGAGTAGCATATGTGTTGGTCTCCTATACTTAGCCCAACAATAATAGTTAGTATGTTCTATATCACCACAATAAGTACACTATCACAGAAAGATAACCACGATTAGAATGACCACCACATCTATCACGAGTACCTTGACCACCAATACTGGAACTATAGGATGGACCACATCCACCACGATGATCGCCACTACAACCACCATTCAAGTTCGTCATTATATAACCTACAGTGAACTATGCAATGATAGGAACCAATAGGCTACAACAATCTTCAATCACACTAAAGTCCAGAGCACACGACCATGTAACCCAACATACCAAATCACATAACTAGTGGTCACAAGCCAACACAGAGGCCAAAAAACACCTCCAAATCAACCTAAAAACAGGCTGGGCAACTCACATATCAACCCAGCAGATCTCAAACATCCTACAAAGGCTGAAGAACAAAATAACACAAATCAAAAACAATCAAACAGTGTCCAGGTGGAAAACAATGTTATCAACACTGGTTTGCTCTAAAAAAAAACCTCCAAATACACAAACCGCGTCAATAGAGATCACAAATCCACAACAAAACACTATCGACACCTGAGGACCCCTACAATCACAAATCCATCAACAAAAGTCAAAACCAAGCACAGATTAGTGCGCTAGAATAGTACCAACAACTGTGTCGTGGGTCTGCAACCAGAGTAAAGACTACCCAATGAACCAAGAAGCAAGAGTTGGCTGTCAAACTCAACTAACACACAAACAGGAGACAAAATACAGCCGAACACACCAAAAATCAACAGACTGCAACAGATCCGTCGCTAATAGGGTCGTTGAAACAATACCCGTCTACCAAAACTCACCAAAAAATGCATCAAAAACTGTTATATTATATTATTTAGGACGNTCAAAAATTAAAGAATAAGGAAGAAATACTAGACATATGAGCACTAGCTCCTGAATCAAAGACCCAAGATGATGAAGACGATTGAGCAACCACATATGCAAAGTTACCTTTCATTAGTAAGATCGGTGACAGGGACAGACAAATGAAAAGAAAGTAAAGATAATTGTTGGATAAGTTGAATAAACCAGATAAGAAAGATCATCAGGAGAACTAGAACCAAAACCAGATGCAAGTGGGCCACCGGTAAAAGGTTGATGAACTATTGAACCCAAAAGATCCCTAAAAGTCTGAGTAGCATATGTGTTGGTCTCCTATACTTAGCCCAACAATAATAGTTAGTATGTTCTATATCACCACAATAAGTACACTATCACAGAAAGATAACCACGATTAGAATGACCACCACATCTATCACGAGTACCTTGACCACCAATACTGGAACTATAGGATGGACCACATCCACCACGATGATCGCCACTACAACCACCATTCAAGTTCGTCATTATATAACCTACAGTGAACTATGCAATGATAGGAACCAATAGGCTACAACAATCTTCAATCACACTAAAGTCCAGAGCACACGACCATGTAACCCAACATACCAAATCACATAACTAGTGGTCACAAGCCAACACAGAGGCCAAAAAACACCTCCAAATCAACCTAAAAACAGGCTGGGCAACTCACATATCAACCCAGCAGATCTCAAACATCCTACAAAGGCTGAAGAACAAAATAACACAAATCAAAAACAATCAAACAGTGTCCAGGTGGAAAACAATGTTATCAACACTGGTTTGCTCTAAAAAAAAACCTCCAAATACACAAACCGCGTCAATAGAGATCACAAATCCACAACAAAACACTATCGACACCTGAGGACCCCTACAATCACAAATCCATCAACAAAAGTCAAAACCAAGCACAGATTAGTGCGCTAGAATAGTACCAACAACTGTGTCGTGGGTCTGCAACCAGAGTAAAGACTACCCAATGAACCAAGAAGCAAGAGTTGGCTGTCAAACTCAACTAACACACAAACAGGAGACAAAATACAGCCGAACACACCAAAAATCAACAGACTGCAACAGATCCGTCGCTAATAGGGTCGTTGAAACAATACCCGTCTACCAAAACTCACCAAAAAATGCATCAAAAACTGTTATATTATATTATTTAGGACGTAACCCTTAAGGGTATTTTTGATATTTTTATGTTGCTATATATATTGGGATGTAGTTGTGTAACCTAACACATGCTTAATCTCTTTTCCTTTTCTTTCTAATCTTTTTCTCTCTCTATCTAACCCTAATTACTCTAAAATCTAACTTGGTTTCAAAGCAACAATCCAAATTTGAAGCCTCAAAATTATCGAATCTAAATAGAATGTGCTAACGTCGTTTTCGAACAACTGACGAATTTTTTTCCCGACAGCTTATGTCAACTTTCTGACATGATGACGTCATCATGAACAACGTCAAAAAAATTGCAATTCTCTTCCAGTTTGACCGACTTGATGTACTAGGTCTTATGGTGATTTTCTTGAAATTTTTTGGAAGTATCTGAAGTACTTTCAATTTTGACTATTTTCAAGTATTTTTTATTTCAGAGCTCAGATCTACAAATTTTTCGACTTTGCGACTGCTTCTTTGGCACGATCTGACTGGGTGAGGTGCGGCTGGACTAGATCTACCATATGCATGTTGTTTTGTTGAATTTTGATGGGTTTGCAACGATTTCTGGGTACCTACGAGTCTCGGCTACACTATTGGACTTCAAATATGCTTTTCACCATCTGATTTGAAATTTTTTTTGGTTTCTATTGTTTTGTAAGGTATCTACCTCTACCATGTGATCTGAGTTTTTTTTTGGTTCCTTCTGTTGTGTAAGGCTCGAATAGGGAAGGGATATGATGCCCAAGGCTGATTGTTGCATTTTAGAGTGAATTCTATCAAGTTTTGGCATTTTTCTCTCTGTCGCCAACCGTTCTTTGGCCATTGTTCAGCCTTTTTGCTCCGGCTACCACTATTTCGCTCCAACAGTAGCAATTGAAGTTTCTTGAGACTATTGAGACAATTGTGTGGTTGTGTTCTCTTACGATTACTTGTTTTTTTGTTATAATCTCCGTTTGTGGATATGTTAGAAGGGACTATGACCTCTACTAATGTCGGAGGAAGTACGGGAGGCCATGGGTTGAGTCATTTAGGTGCGCTCACAAATAACCCCTCTCCAAATTAGTTCGGAGAAGTTAGATGGACGTAATTATTTGGTGTGGTCGCGAGCTTGTTTGTTATCGGTCCAAGCAATAGTATTGGATAAGTATTGGTCTAGAAAGACTAAGAAGCCTAGTGAGTCTTGTTCCCCACTAAAATAGTGGACATCTAAGAATGCCTTGGTTATGTCCTGATTGCTTAATTCAATGCAACCTTCTATCAATTGTGGCTTTATGGTGCTTGATACAACACATAAGATATGGACTGTTGTAAGTCATACATATTCTCAGAGAGGTAATGATGCTAACATGAGTTCAGCCTTGCCTAAGTCTACTGAGACGAGTAACACTATGTCTAAGGATACTTTAAAGTGTGATTATTGTGGAAAGACAAGACATACACGAGAGAATTGTTGGAAGTTGACCGAACGTCCTATACGTGGTCGAGGTGGTGGCCGAGGTGGAGGTCGCGGGGGGAATGTGCGATCTCATGCACATATGACTAAATCTTCAGAGACTCCTTCTTAGTCTAGTGGCACCACGCCGTCTACCTTTTCTCAGGATGAGATGTAGACTCTTAGGCTCCTGATGGGTCGACTAAATATTTCCTCTGTTACAACTCCTAATCATCACTCTTCCTCTCAGTTTGCTCACATAGGAAAATCTAGTGTGTTTACTGCATCATCCTCATATGCTCCTTGGGTAATATATTCTGGAGGAAGAGGTATATATAGAGATTCCACCTAGTTTTCCATCTCACGCAACTGAAGAAAAGGTGTGCAACTTAAAGAAGTCACTTTATGGGTTAAAACAATCACCGAGAGCCTAGTTTGATAGGTTTCTCAACGCCATGTTAAAATTTAGACATAATCAAAGTGATGCTGATCATAATAAGATAGCTATCAACATTGCACATAATCCAGTTTTACATAATATAACTAAAAAAGTTAAGATTGATCGACACTTCATCAAAGAGAAGCTAAACAAGGATTTAATTTGCATACTTTTTATGAGGAGTGTTATGTTATATTATTTAGGATGTAACCCTTAAGGGTATTTTTGATATTTTTATGTTGCTATATATATTGGGATGTAGCAGCGTAACCTAACACACTACACTCTTCCCTTAATCTCTCTTCCTTTTCTACCAAATCGTCTCCTCTCTATCTAACCCTAATTACTCTAAAATCTAACTAAAACTCAGTAAGAGGGCTAAGAATGTCGAACCGACCTTCCAATCACTTAGTCAGACTTATCGATGAGGAATCAAAGCAACAAATCTCAAAAACAGGCTTCAAATCTACAAATCGAAAAAAGAAGGCCTATTTTTTAGAAAAAAAATTCGAAAATAGAAAACCTTATGCAAATAGCTTCAAAAAATTAAGAAATAACCATAATTACCACCTTGAAAAATCTATCAAGCCCATGAATTCCCGTTGCAGGAAAATGTTGACTACACTTTTCGACAGACGACATAAACGACAAAAATAGTTTCCTTTTTTTTTTGGTTTTTCTTTTTTAAAGTTGCTTTTATAATTTTCCAAAAGAATGCTATGATACCAAGTTAAAATAGTAAAAGTGATATTACGGTTAGAGAGAGAGAGAAGGAAAGAAGAAAAAAGAGGCAAAAGAAAGGGAATAATCAGGTGTATTGCCCTTCACCCTCTTATTTATATTGAAAAAATATCTAGGATAATTACAATATACACTAAACTACCTTACGCTCATAAACATAAAAATAAGAACTCTAACATCAATTTTAATTGTTAAATTGATTTTTGAGAAGGGATGATTGTGGTAGAATTAGGTTAAATATTGGTGTTTGTCCAATTGTTAAATTTTTAATTAACCTATTCACCCCCCTCTAGGGTAGTGTCTTGATCTCACGTGTTTCATCATGAGGGATGATCCATCTCGCTTAAGGGTAACATTTATCCTTACAATCTTTCTTCTTGTTTTACTTCCTTTCAATCTCTTTGTTCTTGCATCATGTGCAATTGTAGCTATTGAAGCAAGTTTAACCAGTGTTGGCTAATGGAAAATGATGGCATGCTGAAGATAGTACATTATTGCAGAACCCCCAATATTACAAAGAACTGCCATCAAACTAACTAGAAATACGGTTGCTTGACTTGCCGAAAATAAAAAGAATAAGCTTGCGTCATTACCAAAAAATAGAGCCAACAACAATTGAGCAACTACAAATTCCTCCAAATATTTCAAGCAATTTTCCTGAGTTGTCGAAGGAGATTACCGTTACTCGTACAATCATACCGACCTATTCAACTCCCTATCAGCTCTACTTCCTACACCATCAGTGTCAAGGGAACTTTTCCCTTTGTTCTTTTAACTTTAATGACAAAAAAAAAAAAAAAGATACTTCAGTGGAAAAATGCCCCCGTCAGCATATCAAAGTGCCAAAATAAGGGTTGCCAAGATGCAGCCTCTCCAAAATGGAGCCCATCCATCACCTAGGCACCATCAACTAATAATTAAACTTTACTAGTCCCCACCATACACCATACCAGAGTTCTCAAAGACCTATAAAGTATGTACACAAGAATCATAAAGGGCAGTCAAATTGTAACCTTGGCCATAGGTGCACATTGCTATACTGAATTGACACATTTTATTTTAAGTGACTCCATATCAACATCATACTTTAGTCAAAATTTGCACAATGATGAAGTAAACTAAAACAGACATGAAAACGTAAAAGATATTAGCTAAGCATAATCACAGTAGGAGAATTGGCATACCAATCGTCGAGTTTCTTCTGGTTTTGGAGTAAAATATTCCCTTCCATTTACGAGTTCCATGTACAAGGGAGGAAGTTGCTCCACAAGAGGAAGAACTTGTTTCATAATCGGGGGGCTAAAGTTCTCCACTTGCTTGAGAGTCATCTCTGCCTGCAAATGCAATTTAGAAAATATATAGATGTATATAAGTTTCCCATTCTGAAAAAGGGGTGCCAACTACAAATAGAATTAGCCCTTTAACCTAAAAAAATTACCTGACATCTACTATGTAGTTACACAAGCCAAAGAAAGAGTGCTGACAAACAATAGTCTACGCAGACATATAGAGTGGCATAACAATAAAATAATTAAATGAGTACATGATTGCGAGCCTGGGGAAGATCAGATGATACACAACATTATCCCCTTATGTGGAGAGGCTATTTTGGCATGACAATAAAATAATTTATGAACAGAAAATTCAAATCAATCATGAAACCTGTCTAATCCTGCCAGCACCTTTAGCTGACTAAATTTACGAATAATGGCCTTTTCTTTTTTCTCTTCATTTTCTTTTTTAGGTATCAAAGAGTAACAGAGAATGTAGAAGAAGCCAGCAAACTAACAAGCTAAAGTGTTACATGACACACAGCTTCATTTACATCTTTTACACCAGCTACTTATCATCTCATCTGTGCAATCATAGAGCTGCTAAAAGGCTGGCCATTAACTTGGGCCCATGAAGGAATGGTACCAGAAGCTCATAATGCAGTTTACTTTTTTGTGTGAAATATGATTACAAACATCAAATTAAATGACACAGCAACACGGTAATGGTAAAAAAAATTCCTCATAGACCTGGTGCTAAACTTGGGCAAATATGCAATTAAGTGACTATTTTGAGTGTAATGAGCACACTGGAAATCATGAGACAAAGACTAATCATGAAACAAGTTTTCTGGGTAATAAAATGTATTCATTTAACATAGCAAAAGTGTACAAGTGTAATCCTACTTGGTGGTTATCAAACAGTAAAAAAAGCCAAATAAACCTATACTGGTAGAAGTACTTTTATAGGACTTAGGACTTGTAGCAGTTTAGGACTTAAAAAAGATCACATGAGAAGCTCAAAAACCAGCAAGTGCATTAGAAGCAGAGGAACTCCACACATGAAGAAAGTCAACATTCATTGGAGTATGCCTATGACTGACGGTAACCAGCTTGCAGTTGATCATTTGAATGATGGACTTGAAGATGGTGGCTGCATCCTTATATTCATTCTTAAAGACTAGCATTTATTTCTCCCCAAAGGAATAATCTGTGGCTACAAGGCACAATTTAAGTACTCTCACTTTTAAGGGATTTGCCTCCCCAGCTTTCAGATGCTAACTGGATTGCATTAAGCCAAGCAAGAGGATACCAAGATATGAGAGAGTTGAAGAACTTTGCTCCAGACTCCCCCTGTAGGGAATGGTTTCCTCAAAGGTTCTGCAGAATAAACAGATAGGATTTAAATGCTGCATATATTTCTTAACATGGTCCAATGTCCCTAACTTTCCATGGACAGCTAACCACAAGATAAAGCTCATCCTGGGAATTTGTTAAGGATAACAAATAAGCTTGAGCTAGGGGACCTTTTGGAGCAGATCTATAGAAGCATCTCCAAGCTAATTATGAGGTGTAGGTACAAATAGAGGAGGGAATCCATAGAGGATTAGGGAGATATGAAGGAAGAGAATCTCGGATTTGCAAAATTTCATATGCCTTTGAAGGTGGCCATACCCAAGAATTTCCACTAATGCCAGTGTCAACTTAGGGAGCGGAGAGGAATCAACGATACTAGGTGACCATATAAGCAGGAGAAAATGATGAGGATGCCCATTGTCTTGCCACAGATGAGTGGATTTTTCCACCACCAGAGCCCTCATGGCCGATTCTTTTTTTATTGTTCGGACTTTAGTCTCCACTACACCAATTAAGTCAAATTGGTGATAAAAAATGAACTTTCTAACTTCATCTTGTTTTGTAGGCGAATTAAGAGCCCTAACATTCCAAACATCTAATATTAAACATTTAGGTTTGGGAATTCTCCGGGAAATGATCCCACTTACCTCTAAGGATAAGGGGGTGCTTCTTTTTTTTTTTTTTTTTGAAGTTGGCTAGGTCACTAAGAACAATTTTATCAGAAAGAGATGTTGAAACTTGAGCATCTTCATTGTTAGTGAAGGCATTGTCATTGGAAGGAATAGTTACCTCCTCTTCAAGAATCAAAATTTTGTTTTAGTGTATTGTTTCGATTACCTGAAAAACGGAAACATTTCAATGTGTTTCAAAAATGTTTCGACCCATTTCGGAAACATAATAAAAAAATAAAAAATTTAAGAATTATTTTTCTAAAATATTGATTAAAATATATTAAATATCTTGAAATACTTTAAAATATTCTGAAACAATTGTGGAAATGCATTGAAATATTATAATACATCTTGAAACATTATGAAATACGTCAAAATATTAGAATTTTGATTTCATCACTGATTTGTTTCAGTCACCTTTAAAACGAAAAGGTTTCAACCATTTCGAAACGATATTTTGATACTTACTCATCTTCCGGTCAATGATCAAAATTCTGTTTCGCTGCATTGTTTCGGTCACCTAAAAAACGAAAACGTTTCCACATATTTTAGAAATGTTTCAACACATTTCGAAAACAGAATAAAAAAAAAATTAAGAATTATTTTTTCAAAACAATGATCGAAATATACAAAAATATATTGAAATACCTTAAAACATTCTGAAATAATTGTGCAAATGCATTGAATTATAACAAAACATTTCAAACCATCTCAAAAGTATTAGAATTTTGATTCCATCACTGATTCGTTTCGGTCTACTTGGAAACAGAAACGCTTCGGATGTTTCGACCGTTTTGAAACGATATTTTGATCCTTACTTGCAGTTCAGTAAATCTAGATTTGGATGGACAAAGAGTCTAGTCATGTAGGTGCTGAGGAGCTCTTGCATTGTCTACAGCTCCTTGAGGACCCCGGCTACTAGATGGCCCTTGGTGACTAGTTACATTGGTCATTACAGTAACTTCTGTGGAGGTTAAGGTTAATGGAGCAATCTCCTTACCTTTAAGGTTAGTAGCATTAGAAGTCTTGGAGTTTTTAATATACTGCCATTGTCCGAAGGGACATTCTGTTGTGTTGTAGTGGAGCTTTGGAGCAAGTAAGATGAGAATGACCAAACACTTGGCTGATATTGTAAACTTTAGTTTTCAATGGCATTCCACTTTGATAAAAATCCCTTTGGATTCATCAATATTGAGATCAAAGGACTCAATTAGGTCTTGTTCAACATCTAGCTCAACATATATTATAGCATAGGTTATCCTTTTACACTGTTGAGTGTGTCTTTCAGCATATAATGGCCTCCCCATAGTACTTGATACATAACTCAGGTCGTCCTCTCCAGAAATCTAAGGGCAGATTAAAAAGATGAACCCAAACTAGAATTTTTTATTGCAATTCCCTAGTGAGTTCCATGTTAGCTTGCCATTTTTTCAAAATGAGTGGTCTATTGCCAAGGATCATGGCCCCAAGGAACGAAATCTCGTGTCGAAACATCCGAAACGTCCGAAACGTTTCGGAATTTCAACACACCGACACGAAACAGGGGATGAATACTAAAATTCCAATGTTTAGTTCGAATCGGCAGTGTATCGGACCGTTTCGGTCGAATCGGTACCGTTTCCATCGAAACAGTACAGATTAGATGTGGTTCACTCCAGGTAACAAAAAAACAAAAAAACAGAGATGCCCTTTCACATGTCGGTCAGAATTTAACAGAGAAAAAATCGGGAGTCACATGAGGCACAGAAATCACATGAGGCACAGAAAGCACAAGAATTTAACAGAAATCACATGAGGCACAAAAAGTAGATTCCTTCCAGAAGTCAGTCCAATTTAACAGAGAAAAAATCGGGAGTCCAGATTGAAGGAGATTCGGGAGCTCGAAGAGACAGAAAGCATTTTGGATCAAAATCGGGAGCTCGAAGAGACAGAGAAATTGAAGGAGAAGAGTAGAGGAACTAACCTTGAGTCCAGATTTCAGGAGATTCAGCCATTTTCGGGTTTTCCACGCAGATCTAGGGCTCGAATTTTGCACGCAGAGCCTTCGCCATCGCCATCGCCGAGGTATCTGCTTCTTCTTCTTCTTCTTCTTCCTCTCTCTCTCTCTCTCTCTCTCTCTCTCTCTCCCATCGTTGCGACCATCGCTGCGACCAAAACACTCGGCTGTGGTGTGAGTGTTTTGTCTGAGTCGTTTATGCCGTCTGCCTTATATATATATATATATATATATATATATTTTTTATTTTTTTTTTGTTACATGTATGAATAATTATATTTAATACCCCTTATAATTATATTTAATACATACGGTAATTACATTCAATACCCAACAGTAATTACATATAATAGTTAATACCCACTGTAATTATATTTACCACCCACTATAATTACATTTAATAGTTAATACCATTGTAATTACAATTGATATCCACTGTAATTACACTTGATATCCACTGTAATTATACTTGATACCCACTACAATTACATTTAATAGTTAATACCCACTGTAATTACATTTAATATCCCACTACAATTACATTTACCACCCAACTGTAATTATATTTAATACCCCACTGCATACATAAGTACCATTAATTTAATTTGATACCCTTCATTATTTTTTTTTATTTTTGTAATTATTCTTTTATATTATTATATTTGAATTAAAAGTGTTATACATGTCATATTTAATTTGTAAAATTAATTTAATATATTTAATAACGTAATGATATTTATTGTAGATATGACATCAAAAGGAAAGAATATAGCTACTGAATCATCGCAGAAAAAAAAAAAAGAACGTGATATTGGATGGAATTACGGCGAACGAATTGGGGATAATCGACAACATGTAATGTGTAATTTTTGCCATAAAAAAATGATGGGTGGCGGTGTGTCACGGTTAAAGCAACACTTGGCAGGCGGTTATAATAATGTGGAACAATGTGATAAGTGTCCTATTGAAATTGCGAAAGCTATGAGGGATTACTTGAATCGCAACAAGACTGAAAATGCAGAAGTGACTGGTGAACGGAGAAAAATGAGACAAAATTTAATTGGTGGATCGAGGCGGAGGAGTGGTATCGAAATTTATTCTTCCGATGAGAATTCAGATGATGATATGGATATAGAATATAGAGATGATATTGAGTATGCAAAACAACAATCTATTCGTGATATACATATGGCCGAGCAAGGCTTTAGAGGAGGAAGTTCTAGACCATCTATCCAAAAAAGTGGTATATCTAGGGGTTTAATGCGCTCACATAGTGTGAAGGAATCTTGGGATAAATTCTCAAGAAAATCACAAAAGTGGATGGGCAGAGAAAAGGATCTCACGATAGAAGAGATGGATCCTTCGATGTATCGGAATAGGGAAGTAAAGCAAGCCAAGCTAACTCATATGTGGAATCCGAAAAAGTGGGCAAAGTCGGCAAAACATGCTATTGCAAAGTATTTCATTTATGAGAATATTCCACCAAGCAAAGCTCAAGGTCATTTTTACCAATTGATGATTGATGAAATTGCTTTAGCTGGAGTGGGTGTGAAAGGCCCAACCCCATATGAGATTGGCGGACCATTGCTAGATAATGAGATAGATGAGCTGAAAGAGTACATTGACCAGTTCAAAAAGAAGTGGGAGATTTATGGAGTGACAATCATGTGTGATGGATGGACATCCACCACAAGATTATCTATCATTAACTTCTTGATATATTGTGATGGAAAAATTGTTTTCCACAAGTCAATTGATAGTTCTGGTCATGACAAGGATGCTAATTATATTTTGGGTTTGATGGATGCTGTTGTTGAAGAGATTGGAGAGAAATATGTGGTTCAGATTATTACAGACAATGGCAGTGCGTACAAAAAAGCTGGTGAAATGTTGATGGAAAGAAGACCACACCTATATTGGACTCCTTGTGCTGCCCACTCTCTAGATTTGATTTTGCATGATTTTTCCAAGATTGAAACGGTTCAAAATGTACTAGAGCAAGCTAAAAGAGTGACAAATTTTATTTATAATCATAATAGAGTCTTGGATATAATGCGAACATTTTGTTCGGGGGAATTGATTCGGCCAGGGCAAACAAGATTTGCCACTAATTATATTGCCTTACAAAGTATGTTGGAGCAGAGAAATGGTTTGCAAAGGATGTTTACTTCAGAAGATTGGTCTAGGACTGCGGCAGCAAAGGATCCAGTTGGAAAGCGAGTTCAAGGGACAATTCTAAATCCTAAATTTTGGGAGACCGCCAAAAATGTGTTGAATATGCATACACCTATTGCAAAAGTTCTAAGAATGGTGGATGAGGAAAGAAAAGCAACAATTCCATATGTATATGAAGCAATGAAACGAGCAAGACAAGCTGTCAAAGATGCGGCTCCTAAATCGTGCAAAAAATATCTTGACATCATTGATGCTCGATGGAAAAAACAAATCATTCAACATATTCATATGGCAGGTAAACTTATTGTTTATCAATTTATATTTTTATTATTGATAAGTGTTATCATTTTGAATGTTATCATTTATAAGTGTTATCATTTTTTATATTGTGTAGCTTATTACTTGAACCCCACATACCATTATGAAGAAGATGTTGGTGTATTAGAAAATTTCTTGGGTTCGCTTCGGATCGTTGTGTCTAGACTAGAAACAAATCCAAACAAGGCTGCTGAAGCACTTGCAGAGGTAATACTTTAGTATTTCAATCTCAATTTACAAATATGCTGAATTAATATATAACATCAATATACCCATGATATTTAGGTAAAAATATTTCGGGAGGCTATGTATTGTTTTGCTGACCAAGCTGCAATTAGAGGAAGAACAAAAAGTGATCCAGGTAATTAAGTAGATTATTTACACTTTTATATTTTATTCTCATGATTTTCTATTTATATTTTTCTTTAAGGTTTTAATATGTTTCTTATTATTATGCAGCTGAATGGTGGTTTATGTATGGCACTGATGCTCCAAATTTGAGAAAGATTGCTATGAAAATATTATCGCAAACAGCTTCATCTAGTGGTTGTGAGAGAAACTGGAGTACATTTGCTCTCATTCACACTAAAGTGCGGAATAGACTCAATTATCAAAAATTAGAAAGGCTGGTGTTTGCACAATATAACATGAGGTTGAAGTTAAAGCACCTTATGAAAGACAAAAAAGGGTATGAATTCAGACCTATAGACTTAACCACTGTTTTTGACGAAGATGAAGGTATTTCAGAGTGGTTAGATGATCCTGGTGATGCACTTTTAGATGAACTTGATGATGATGGGCAATCAACAAGACCAAACACTTTCCTATCGACGTGGGCAAATCGTTTTTCCGATGACGATAGAGGAATAGGCCTAAGTCAAGGTGTTGTGCCACCACAAAAATCAAGATTCAAAATAAGTAGAGGAGGATCAAGTAAAGCAATGGATGATGAAGAATTTGACAGACTAATGAGAGGTCCACCAAGACGTAAGCAACCTATCACTGTCACTAGTAGTACTGATGATGATCATAATAGTGATGGTAGCAATGATGATGGCGGTGAAGATGATGATAAAGATAGTGGTGGTGGTGGTAGTGGAGAAGGTGACAGTGGTGGTGATAGCCATGGTGGTGATGGAGGTATGGGGAGCCAAAGTCCACATGGAATTGTATTCACTGTAGAGGAAGGATTTACACATGCTACACAAGATGAAGATCATGGCTCTCGACGAATGCTTCAATATGAACGACGCTCAAAATCAACTCGAGATTGTCAACGTGAGCGTACTCAAAATCCGATCACTCCACATGGTATGGGTGCTATTAGGCATGGAACTGATATGATTAATGATGGTTTTTCTACCATGAGTATAAGTGGAAGTGGAAGTGGAAGTGAACACCATAATTATGGTTCGTCGTCTTCATATGGTTATGGTTCTGGATATGGTATTCCCTCATATGATTATGGATCGGGGTATGACACACGAGGATACGAATATGGATCCTCAACATATGGTTATGGATCTGGCTATGACTCCCAGACATCCTCCTCATATAGACAAGATAAAGATTGGTCAGGGACTGGTGCATTCGTTCCCCAACAGATTGGATGTAGTGTTGCAGACTATCAGAGGTTTGGAAGAGAATATAATTCATATTATCGTAATAATATGAGTTGGAGTAACTATTGTCATCATATTTATGTCACATATAGAGTTTCTCTAAGTAGCTACCCAGAGCCTACACCAATGTATGAGCCTGCTCGACACTCCACAGGGGGATGGATGTAGCCATGTAAGTATGTACTCATTAGCATTTCATGTGTATTATGAGATCTTAATATTATATAAAAATGTGTTTATTTGATAAAAATTTAAGTGTTTAAAACTAATTTAAGTGATTTTCGCCTCATGTCAAGTCTTTTTTTCCCTCCAATTTAAATTTATTCTTCTATAAATGGATGTTAAGTCAATAAATATGTTGAATTAATCAATTATTTAGCTTATCTTTATAGATATAGATTAATGGATTGTATTTGTGTTTCCATGCGTTTCCATATTTTTTCTGCGTTTCCATTGCATTTCCGAAACGTTTCCGAATCGTTTCGGAAATTTAGATGACCGAAACGGTACTTCGAAACGAAATTTCGATCCTTGCATGGCCCCAGCTCCGATATTCTACAGCATTCTCCGTTCACAAGTGAACTTGAAGAAGGAAAAAACCTTTATTGTTAACAATAGAGACAGGAAGCTTTTTCTCAACAAAATAACCTCTTAAGCAGTTTTCCCAATTGTTATAACCTTTGAAAGCTACTTCTTTTGGAGGAGGGGCCACCACTCTGTTTTCTATTTAGGGTGGCCGGCAATATCACAGCTTCATAGGCTGAAGCTCCAATCCTTGAAGGATGGGGTGCTGCATTAGGATTTTGGACTACTTGGCTCTATGTGAGGACCAGATTTGGGCTAGGTTTGAACTATCTTTCCCACTTTTATAGGGAAAAGGTGTCTTTTCAGCCAGCTTGAGAGATGGAAAAGAAGAATGGTCAATTCTAATTGAAAAACGGAGGGATTTCTTTTTTTTGTTCAAAACTTTTGCACAGGCTGTGACGCCCCTAAAACCGGGAGTCTTGTATTAACCGTTGACTATCCGTCAATCCGCGGAAACACTCGCGATTGTCGCACAACTAGACGTCACGTCCATAACATCCCCTTAACCGGGATTATAACTCACACGCGTAACCCGTGTACATTTTATTATTTGATCCAACCGTGATCCAATGTACCACATATCGTACTCCATTATAGTCCACTTACATCATTTGGCAGGAAGGACACATGGCCCAAAAGCATGGCAAACAGTTTTTAAAATTTCAAATTTTTGGATAGTGTACCGGTATGCCCTACCGCTATGGGTTGCCACTGGACCTCGTCATACTGGTACGCTCTATCGGTATAAGTTGCCAACTGGACCTTGTCATACCGATACGCCCTACCGGTATGCTTTGCCGACTTTTGCCTTTTTCACTTACTTTTCATTTCCCACTCATTTCAATTCCTTCCACCACCATCCAAAACATGCTTAATAAGGTTTTTCACATAAAACCTAATACATATAAGTTCTATTACAGCAATTTCATACGGTTACATACCCAAAACATAATTTTCACAATAATTTTACAAAAAAACAAATTCAAGGCCACAAGTCGGTCTTTCTTCATCACTAGGGCCCCGAATGAGAGCCGTCCACCGATGTATAACCCGCACTTGAAATATTTTTCCGTATAGGATGAGCTACGCTCAACAGAGTATCTCTTACAGAAGATACTCCCCCCTAGATGCATATGAAATGTGCACATGCAACAATCAACAATCATTTTCTATTCCAAACAAGAATATGTCATTCAATATTAAAATTCTACCATGTCATGCCATAATATGAGATGATACTCACTCATACACTTTAACCCGAGTCCACACCGACTCCCGCCACACAATACAATGCCAATGTGTACTAAATCTGTCATTGGTGAATTACATCCAATGATCGTTTGAATAAAAGTCGTGTTTATAAAATCGAATTATTGTTGGATATTACACATCGAATGACCATTTTATAGAATAAAATCATGTGTCTTTGTTGGGTATCGAATTTTGAAATCACATTGCTAGCTCCGTACACCATTACACCTTTTCGGATATTCACCACAAGGGAATGTATGAACCAAGTAGCTAGGTTTTTCACCCGAGGGAGAGTCTAGCCCTACTTGCTATACCCGACATAAGTTTTTCTGTGCAACCATGCGATTCAATCGGATCTTCAATCCAATTTTTCCAAGCCCACTTATCAAGCACCAAGAGTAGTGTTTGATCACACCATGCACACACACCCACAATCATGCCTAATGTCTATGAATGTGATGTCTCCATGCCAAATGCAATGTAATGCACCATTACAATATCGATGTCATGCCCAATATACAATGAATGTCAAATGAGCAATTTAAACGGCATACCAACATATCTCATAACAATTTATATCCAATACATGTAATTACCACAATTTATCATAATGCTAATGTATTAACAACATATATTAACTCATTCATACTCAACAATATTTCACAAGCATATTATTACATAATCCATGTCAATAACATGCTTTATTCACAAAGGCACTATATTAACACATAGCATGCCACATAATCTTAAATTCCAAGAAATTATACAAGCAACTTCCTTACACCAAATTCAAACTAGAAATTGGTCTAAGTCATAACCATACTCATTTCCTCATTTCCATAACAATAGGCAAGTTCTTTGCACCTAACCATTCCCTATGGACACCATAGGTTAGAAATAAACTAAAGTAGGAGGGAACCCTACATCTTGAAGCGTAAAACGAAGAGTAAAACTTCAAAAAGACCTCCCAAGCCCCAAAACTCTTGATTTTTCCAAATTTCCTCTTTGGATCTTCAGTGAAATCCTTCTTTCTTGGTATGGTTGTGTAGCTCTCGTCACGGTGATCGACTTTAACTCTTGATCCGAGGAATTCCGACCTACAAAATTCTGTACATCGAAAAAAGATGGTGAAAATTTCTTTTTCATTTCTCTCCTCTCTCTCTTCTAACGTGAGAAATTAAATGAAAATAGGGAGAAAATCAGATATTTCTCCCTATTTATACCCTTTAATTGTGTGGTCTACGTCGTGCCGCACATTTTCTATTTTTAGGTCTGTTTTTGTCCCGAAATGACTTAATTTTATCTCAGTTTAAGTTCAATTATTTTTATTTGAACTTTTCCTCAATTATAAGGAAATTTTATAAATTTTATTTTTGGGGTTTGTGAAGTCAGCCGTCGCCCAATTACCTCGTAAAACGTGAAAAATTTGACTATCTTAGAATTCGACAAAAATTTATAAGATAACTAGATTTCGTGAGACGAATCCAACGGTGAAGTCCGTTGCGTCATCCGAGCTCTAGAGAAATATGTATTTTAAATCCGTATTATAGTTACAAATTATCATTTTGCCTTTTTTCAGAAAAAGTTCAAATTTACCCAGATTTTACACAGGCCACGTGAGTTGCACCTGCCTTCTAGTTCCTACATTGGAGCTTGATGCCAAGGAGGTCATGGAAGTGTGATGAACCTGAGGAGCTACTCGAGGGTGTTCACCTTTACCATCATTGACAACAACTTCTGTAAAATCCGAAAAAATTAAAATTTAATTAAAAAAGGCAAAATGATAATTAGTCGGGTTGGTAAAAGTTGAAAATCTAAATTTTTCTAAAACTCAGATGACAAAACAGAACAGTTGGATTCGTATCGTAAAATCTAACTACTCAACCAACTTTCAATGAATTTTGAGACAATTGAATTTATGTTTTACAAGGCAATCGGGCGTCGCACGACTAAAATAAACGGTATCAAATTTTATTTGCGAAACCCGAAAAATAACTTAAAGTTAGTTCGATAAAAATACACTAGGGACGAGATTTAATTAATTCAGGATAAAATTGGACTAGATAACCAGGACGTGTGGCGCATTGTGAGCCAAGCAATCAACGAGTATATAAAGGGAAAAAAATCAAATTTTCCCCATACTTGGCTACCATTTCTGAAAATATATAGAGAGAGAAAACTCCAAGTTCTCACACCTTCCTCCTCCGATCTACAAAAATCCAACTGTTGGATTGATTCGGGCTAAGAGTTAAAGACACTCTACATAACCATACCAAAGATCTTGACTTTCTCTAAAATCTCAAAGACGGGAATTTTGAGATAAAGGTTAGAAGACTTGATTTTGAGTCTTTGAGGCTTCTACTACACGAGTATAACCTACAAAAGGTAGGGTTTTCCTCCTATCTAGGTTTATTTCCAACCTAAGGTTGAGATATAAAATGAGTAGGGTGTTATAGATGAAACCTCATGTATAGCACATACCTAGTGTAGCTAGAATATGAAAAATGAGTATAAGAGTATATTAAAATCAATTCTTACATAATTTGAGTTTGATAAAATTGCTTGATATTGATTTCATGAAATGGATTGTTGGGCATGCTATGTGTTTACATATTTTACATACTAAGTGTTTGATAAAATGCTTATGAATTCAAGTATATTAATTGGATTGATATCACATGTGACATGCATGAAAATGTTCGTGGAAAATGACATGTTTATTATATGTTTTAAGATACAATGAACATAATGATATAAAATGTAATTGTACATTATATTTGTAGATGCAAGGGTAGCATCGCATCTGTGGACATTCGACATGAGTATGGGTGTGTGCGCATATTTTTTTATCAAACAACATCCTTGGTGAATTGAAACATGGACTCAGAAAAGTTAGGCCTAAATTCGACTAAATCGCACTGATTGCATTGAGAAATACACGTCAGGTATACCATGAAGAGATAGATTCTCCCTTGGATGCAAGAACCGATTACTTGGTGCACTCATTTACCTTGTGGTGAAATTCCAAAAAAGTGTGTCGATGTACTCGAAACTGGAGGTGTGATGCCCTCAAATGTCGTGTCGATTTGGTAGATCGTTGGTGTGATGTATATCAATTACCTACCTAAAGAGACTCAAGATTTTATAAAATAGTCATTGGATATCTAACATCAATGAAGAGTATTTGAAATGCATGGCATAATGTGTTATGGAAGTCGATAGGGACTCGGGTTTACATTGCATGTGTTAGTTCCATCTCATGGTATGGCATGAAATTGTAACATTCATTTATGAACATGTGTTTGGATAGATGCTTGATATGAAAACTTGCATATGACATTTTATATGCATCAGAGTTGAGGAGTGGCCTCCTTAGGAGATACTGTATTAAGCGCGACTAACCCTTTATAGGGCCACATTGCAAGTGTTGGACAAGCTTCAGCAGACAACCCTCACTTGGGCCAATGTTAATGACAGAGCCGAGTTGTGACTGTTGAATCTCATTTTGTAATCCCTTATATATTTTGTTTTGGCTTTATATAAATTATGTACAAAATTTGTACTTTGACAAAGGCATGTAATGGAACTCTCTTGGACAATATTTTGTTGTAAAAGAATTAATGTTGTATGAGTTTATTGGGTTAAAAGTTGAAATCTGGGAAGTTTAGAGAAATCTGGGCCCTAGGTACCGGAACCTCACAGATACCTAGCTTCCAGTGGACTCAGGTACTGGTACCTATGCTCATAGCTATTTGTACCCTGATGACATTGGGCCCAGGTACTAGTGCCAAATCTTACTGGTATTGGTAAGTAACTTTCAGAGGGCTTAGGTACCGGTACTCATTAACAAAGGTACAGGTACCTCTTCCCGAAAATTGAATTTTGAACTGCAACACTTCTGAACCTTCATATCTTGAGTTCTTTTCTTTGGATGATACAAATGGTTAATTTGAAGTCCTAGACTTTGGGATGTGGACCTTGAAATGGTCGTATAATTAATGTATGCACAAGTTATGTATTGGGTAGAGCTCCTGTACAAAAGAGACTGTGCCCAAATTCCGTTTTGTTATGATCCCGAAGAATGAGGTGTAATGACAAGGTATTAGATTATATGGTACTCATGGGTAATTCTGCGGGTTGATGGGTGATCAATAGATTGAAAAAAGACCTCCCGATTTTAGGATTGCACAGCTTGCAATTCTAAGGTAGGAGTTCTTGTGGTTGAATGGTTGGGTCCATAAAGGCTGAGACTAGAATGGATGACCAAATGTGGCAATGGTAAGAGATTAGGAAGGAACAAGGTTACTCAAAGGTGGAGATGGGATATATGGTGCGCGGTGTTTTAAAATAGAGTGGAAGCAAGAGGACTGGGATAAATGAAGAGTGGAATAAATGGAAGAAGGTAGGAAGATGGTCGTAAGATATTATACTGGAAGGGTGTGCAGGAGGCGGTGGAAGGAAAGGAGAAGGAAGGAAGCCATTCCTCACACACGTGTATCAGTCTTTATTCTCTCCTTCCCAGCCATCTCTTTAGAGGGAGAACACTACTATTAAGGAAGAGATGGTGGTATATTAGGTGCCCTTCCTTTAATTGTCTTTCCACTGGGATATTAATCAGGGGGAGCAACAGATTGTTAGTACCAATGAACCAACTGGTACTTTGAAGACTTATTCTCGACGTCAAAAGGTACAAACCACCTATGTGCTGCCAGGTCAGTTGGACTCCTCCACTTCAGTTCTAGCATCTCCCACTAGTTCATCAAGTAATAAGCTTCCAATTGTCATCCCCCAAGTTATTGATAATCCAATTGTGGATGATTCAGAGCTTCTTATTGCGGTTAAAAAAGGTGTTCGAGCTTGTACTCAACATCCCATATCTAACTTCATTTCTCATGATTCTTTGTCTCCATTCTATCGTACATTTGTTTCTTGCTTGTTTTTTATATCAATTCTTTAGGGTTGGAAAGAAGCTCTCATTGATTCAAAGTGGGGAGAAACTATGGTAGTGGAAATGAGAGCCCTAAAGAAGAATGACACATGAGAATTAGTTCCACTTTCTATTGGAGCAAGATCAGTTAGGTGCAAATGGGTGTTTAGTGTCAAACACCAAACTGATGGTTCAATTGAGAGATATAAGGCAAGACTGGTTGCTAAGGGATTGACTCAAACATATGGCATTGATTATCAGAAGACTTTTGCCCCTAAGGCAAAGATGAACTCCCTACGTGTCTTTCTATCCTGTGAAGCTAATTTGGGATGAAGCTTGCAAAAGTTGGATATGAAGAATGTCTTTCTCCGTGAAGACTTAGAGGAAGAGGTATATATGGAGATTTTACCTGATTTTTCATCTGAGGTAATTGAAGGAAAGGTGTGTAAGTTGAAGAAATCACTTTATGGGTTAAAACAACCACCCAGAATCTCGTTTGACAAATTTCTCAAAACCATGTTGAAATTTGGATATAATCAGAGTCAAGCTAATCATACTATGTTCATCAGACAAATAGATGACAAAATAGCAACCCTTATTGTATATGTAGATGACATATTGATAACTAGGAATAATGTGCAGGAAATCAACAAACTAAAAGTTCAATTGATTAAGGAGTTTGAAATTAAAGACTTGGGTTTATTGAAAAAATTTCTTAGGATTGAAGTTGTTAGATCAGATAAAGACATTTTTATCTCCCAAAGAAAATATATATTTGACCTACTTGAAGAAACTAGTATATTGAGATGTAGACCTACAGATTTCCCAATTGAAGCCAATCATCGATTGGGAATTGGTGCTGTTGATGTTGTGGATAAGGAAAGATACTAGAGATTAGTTGAGAGATTGATATATCTTTCTCATACTCAGCCAGATATTGCTTATGCAGTGGGGATTGTAAGTCAATTCATACATGATCCTCGAGTCCCTCATCTTGAAGTTGTTCATTGTATTCTGAGATATCTCAAATCAGCTCCTGAAAATGAGATCTTGTTCTCTAATAATGGTCACTTGAAACTACAAGCATTCACTGATGCAGATATAGAAGGTCCACTTCAGGCTACTGCACCTTGATAGGAGCAATTATTGTCACATGGCGAAGTACAAAGCAAATAATGGTAGCAAGGTCTAGTGCAAAAGCTGAATACGGAGTAATGGTTCAGGGAGTTTGTGAGCTTATGTGGCTCCAAACCCTCTTGACTAAGCTTGGAATTCATTGTTATGGGCTTGTGAGACTATACTATGATAATAAAGTACGTATCAACATTGCACACAATCCAGTTCAACATGATAGAACTAAATATGTTGAGATTGATCGACACTTCATCAAAGAGAAGCTGAACAAGGGTTTAATTTGCATACCATTTATGAGATCAGAAGATCAGTTGACTGATGTTTTTACAAAGGGGCTTAGAAGCAAGTTTTTTCATCCAATTATTTGCAAGTTGAGCATGAGAGACATTCATGCACCAACTTGAGGAGGAGTGTTATGTTATGTTATGTTATATTAGGATGTAACCATTAAGGGCATTTTTGGTCCTTCTGTGACTATATATATTTGGAGGTAACTTTGTAACCCTAATACACACTAGTCTCTTCATAATCTTGTCTCTCTTTCTCTTACTCTTCTTTTCTCTATCCCATAACCCTAATTCTTCATAATCTAACTCTTTCTTACTTGCTATGCGATCTAGCGGTCCCATTTCGCTATAAATTTATCCCATGACAATGCTAGCGCTACACACTAGGCAGCCAATCATGTGTTCCATGCCTGCTCTAAACACAAAGAAGCTGACTACCACTTTGCTCATGACCTCGGACTACACGCATGATATAGGCCACAAAAAATGTGAAGGTGAACCACAATGAGAAACATAATGTGTTCTACTGAAAGCTACATGTTTACTTGATCTTAGAATAATTTGTCAATTTTCTTCTAGTTTTACCGTCTTTATAGATGCTCTTAAATTGTGGACATAAGGATTGCAATCCCAACGCTCGCCCTTGAAGGATAATCAGGATAAGGCTGAACAGTAGTTCGACTACTCTGTACAAAAGAAGTATGGGTGATGCTTAGTATCTGAATTCATCTACTTGTAGACTTAAACTCCTAAACCATCTTTAATTAAACTACTAAAGCTAGATTCTCCATTAGCTATAAAATTAACCTAAGCACATCACTCAGCAAATGAAGCCTGAGGATATATTCAGTAGACTAAGTGTTTCCCAAGATAATGAAGAGGGTGAGAGTAGAATGTTTCCTAACAAAAAATCAAGAAAGAGAGTATGGAGATCAGAATTTTGAGAGATTAAGGAGGAGTAAATGCCTTGGTTTAGAAAGAAGATTGAAAAGATCCGCAAATGAATATCCTGGAAAGAACATGAATACTTTTCTTTCTTTTGGATAGGCAAGATGTCTTCTAGTCATGTGAGTACATTGCATCTTATGTGGTTGAAGGGGGTGACAATTTTATGGGAGTCTAATGTCTATTGATCTTAGGGGTATGACAAAAGATTCTAGTTCGATTTTGATGGAATTTAGGATCCTAACAATAAGTTGATGCATTTTTGAGGAACCTTCCTTAATGAACTTCTAGGATTGCATTTGCAGACCTTGTTTAAAAAGGGGCTTAAAAATCATTAAACTGTAATTTCTTTAACATTAGAAAGGAAATGCACCCTCAGCTTACTTAAAAAAGTACAATGGAAAAATGCAGAGTGGTCTTCAAGCAACAAGATCCAAGGTTTTTCTAAAGTTTAGGGAAATATGGTTTATACTGTCAAATCTAAGTATACAAACAGGAGATAGCTGTAAAAAGAAAATAAAAGGATAGGGCTTCCTAGAAAAACACAGCTGTCATTGGTAGGCTTGAAGAGGCATGTCTCACTACAGAATAGACTGGGAATCGGAAACAAAGCCTACTATGTAAGAATTAAGAATTATCCACGGTGAAGTTAGTCAATAACATGGAGTAATAAAAAATTAATATCAAAGGAGAAAATGGTTGTAGTAAACATTAGTAAGAAATAGAGGTGTCAAATCGGCTAGTTGGGTTGGTTATGGACTGGTTCAAAATGGGTTGGGTGCAAAACAAATCAAATCCGTTTTAACCTGCTTAATAAACGGGTTATAATGGGTTGGATCATAACGGGTTGGGTTAAAACCATTAACCCAAAAAATAATTAAAACTCTTAATATAAATACATACTAATGCACCAAATAAAATACACGCTAATACATACAAAAAACACTAACACATTTAATAAAACACTAAAATGCATACACATACACTATTACACCAAAATACATACACATACATTAACACATCAAAATATACACACACATTAATATATCAAAACACACACATGTGCACGTACCCTGGGACAGAGTTGGAGTTGGAGTTGGAGTTGGGGTCGGGGTCGGGGTCGGGGTCGGGGTCGGGGTCGGGGTCGGGGTCGGGGTCGAGGTCGAGGTCGAGGTCAAGGCCGAGGTCGGGGT
>CAUOFW020003946.1:963355-976655 GCA_963454935.2 Ilex paraguariensis
GGGGTCGAGGTCGAGGTCGAGGTCGAGGTCGAGGTCGGGGTCGGGGTCGGGGTTGGGGTTGGGATTTGGCTACAGGTCCAGTTTTCGGGGTCGAATCTGAGGTCAGGGTTCGAGTCCAAGGTCGGGTCTGCTTATGGGTTTGGGTTGGGGTCGAGTGCAGGTCGGGGGTAAGGGTTGGGGTCGGTTCCAAGGTCGAGGTCAAGTCTAGGGTCTAGTTTGGGGTCGAGTCCAGTGAGTGTTTGTTTTGGTGTATCAGTGTGTGTATTGGTGTACTACTATGTGTATATTTTTTTGGTATATTATTTTGTCAGTATTTTAGTATATTTATATGTATGTTTTGGTGTACTAAATTGCATATTTTTTGGGGTATTAGTGTGTATATTGGTGTACTAGTGTGTTTATGTTCTGATGGAATAGTGTATTTTTGTGTATTTGTGTGTGTATGCGTGTGCGTGTAAATTTTGGTGTAGTAATATGTGTGTGTTTTGATGTACTAGTGTGCGAGTGTATTTTTTTTGTGTATTAGTGTATATGTGTGTATTTTTTGATATATTAGTGTAATGTGTGTGTGTGTTTGTTTCGTTGTTGTTCATTCTTTGGCCTCTGGAAAGACTCGGAGCCCTGACCCCAAATTTAGTTATGTCCCAAATGCAACCTGCAAAGTACATTATTTGAGCTAAACCAATTGGTGGAGATGGAATGCTAAGAGTTAAACAATAACACTTAGGTAAGAGTTAAACAATAGCACTTAGGTAAGAGTTAACCACTTAAACCCTGAAAAAGATAGTATGCATTGTCTTTCAAAACCACCAAAGATTCCTCAATGCTTTTGTATGGAATGAGGCAACTCTACACCAATACTCTGCTAAGTAATACTCTACTAGGTAAAATGGAAGGAAAATAAGAAGGAACGAAATAGGGAAGTAATGGAAGAGGAAACAATAAAGATAGAAAGGAGCATTGCCCACTCTCTTTTTAAATATAAGTATGATCCTTTTCCTTTTTATGTTTGGCAGAAAGAACAAAATGAAGGGATTTCATGTGATTTTACCATTACTGTGACATCCTAGAATCTGGGGGTCTTTTCTCAACCCGTTAATCACCCATCAACCTGCAGAAGTATCCGTGCATGTCGCATAACCCGACTCCACGTCATCATACAACCATTCCAAGGTCTAATATCTATCAATTTGCCATCCAATATTACTCCATTTACATCTTTTGCACAAAAGGACTCAAAACCCGAAGGTTTGACAAAATTATTTCAAATTTTTGAAAATTTTTGAGGAGCTACCTGTAGCTTGTGTACTTGGTGCTGGTAGCTGAGCCCTCTGCCAGTAAGCTACAGGTAGTTGTGAACTTAGTTATCAGTAGTTGCCCACTACCAGCGAGCTACCTGTACTTCAAGACTTACTACTACTACCTAAGCCCATTGGAATCGTGCTACTGATAGCTAATCTACATGCTACCAGTAGCAAGGCCCAATTTTTTCCCAAGTCAATCTCTTTTCAATTTCAACTCACCCAATCTCATACAACATTTACCCAAACTCATATAGCATCTAATTTTACACAAAATATAATTTATATGAGTTCATTATACAATCATTTATACAACATTACAAGTCCAAAATCAATTACACAATTGTTTTATAAAAATATAATTTAAAGTCATAACTCGACTTTCTTCATTAACAAGAGCCCAAGTAAGAACTGTCCACCGGCGCTTGTCCTGCATCTGAAATATTGTTCCCATAAAGGGTGAGTCACTCTCAATAGAATATCTCCTAAAGAGGCTACCTCCTACCCCAAATCATATGAAATGTTCACTTGTCANCCTCTGGAAAGACTCGGAGCCCTGACCCCAAATTTAGTTATGTCCCAAATGCAACCTGCAAAGTACATTATTTGAGCTAAACCAATTGGTGGAGATGGAATGCTAAGAGTTAAACAATAACACTTAGGTAAGAGTTAAACAATAGCACTTAGGTAAGAGTTAACCACTTAAACCCTGAAAAAGATAGTATGCATTGTCTTTCAAAACCACCAAAGATTCCTCAATGCTTTTGTATGGAATGAGGCAACTCTACACCAATACTCTGCTAAGTAATACTCTACTAGGTAAAATGGAAGGAAAATAAGAAGGAACGAAATAGGGAAGTAATGGAAGAGGAAACAATAAAGATAGAAAGGAGCATTGCCCACTCTCTTTTTAAATATAAGTATGATCCTTTTCCTTTTTATGTTTGGCAGAAAGAACAAAATGAAGGGATTTCATGTGATTTTACCATTACTGTGACATCCTAGAATCTGGGGGTCTTTTCTCAACCCGTTAATCACCCATCAACCTGCAGAAGTATCCGTGCATGTCGCATAACCCGACTCCACGTCATCATACAACCATTCCAAGGTCTAATATCTATCAATTTGCCATCCAATATTACTCCATTTACATCTTTTGCACAAAAGGACTCAAAACCCGAAGGTTTGACAAAATTATTTCAAATTTTTGAAAATTTTTGAGGAGCTACCTGTAGCTTGTGTACTTGGTGCTGGTAGCTGAGCCCTCTGCCAGTAAGCTACAGGTAGTTGTGAACTTAGTTATCAGTAGTTGCCCACTACCAGCGAGCTACCTGTACTTCAAGACTTACTACTACTACCTAAGCCCATTGGAATCGTGCTACTGATAGCTAATCTACATGCTACCAGTAGCAAGGCCCAATTTTTTCCCAAGTCAATCTCTTTTCAATTTCAACTCACCCAATCTCATACAACATTTACCCAAACTCATATAGCATCTAATTTTACACAAAATATAATTTATATGAGTTCATTATACAATCATTTATACAACATTACAAGTCCAAAATCAATTACACAATTGTTTTATAAAAATATAATTTAAAGTCATAACTCGACTTTCTTCATTAACAAGAGCCCAAGTAAGAACTGTCCACCGGCGCTTGTCCTGCATCTGAAATATTGTTCCCATAAAGGGTGAGTCACTCTCAATAGAATATCTCCTAAAGAGGCTACCTCCTACCCCAAATCATATGAAATGTTCACTTGTCATTCAACAATCAAACAAGCATTCATCCAAGAACATACAACTTCAAGAAATGAATGTCACAATACTATGTCATATTATGAGGTGAGACTCACACATGCAATACAATCCAAGCCTTCACCGGCTCCCATAACCCATGCAATGTCATGCATATGTATCCGAAAATTCCAAGCTCCCACTATTGATGTTACACATCTAATGACTATTTTATAAAATACACCATGTGCCTTTGTTGGGTAAGAGATTTCCTGGACTCGCACCATCAGTCCACCACACCGACACGAATTTTGGTATCCCACCTCTGGTTCCACTCACACCAATACACTTTTTTGGCCTTTCACTGTCGGAAGTGTATAACCCAGTAACCAGATCTTGCACCTGAAAGAGAGTCTAACTCTTCTTACTATGCATGACACAAATTTTCTATGCAATCCGTACAACTCAGTCGGACCTAGGTCCAACCTACCTGAGTCCATGCCCCAACCACCAAGAATGGTGTTTGATCCAAAAATATGCACACACACTCACACTCATGTCAAATGCCCACGAAAGTGATGCTACCCATACATATGCAATGTAATGAACAATTATATGTCATATCGCTATACAACCAAGTTTTTAATTACAATTTCAACATCATGTTCAACATGTCATGAACACATTGTAAACAACTTCAAATCCTCAATGTAACTTATATCATCAAACATATAATTACATTCTAACATCATCACAAAGCATATTATATCAATTTCATTCAAATAATATACTTAATCAATTATAGACATTTTATCAAACACCTAAAAGGCACAAAATCATGTAAAGATATAATCATGTCCAATTATCACATTCTCATGAAATCACCCAATAAGCAATCCTTAACAAACTCAATTCATGTAAAATTAGTTTTATGCATTCTTATACCATTTCTCATACTCTAGTTACGCTATGAGTATATTAAAACAAGAGATTGCATCTCTAATCAAGCTACCTATTTCATACACAAACCCTAGATTGGAAATAAACCTACCTAGGAGTAAAACCCTACCTCTTGAAGCTGCAAAATACCCAATTCTAGCTTTAAACCTTGAATTCCAAAAATCCAGTTCTTGAGACTTGGGTGAAACCTGCGATTTTTGGTACGTAGTAGTAGCTCTCGTCGCGTAGAATAACTTTTATTCTTAGCCCGAAGCAATCTGACGAACAGTTGGCCTTAGATCGCAAGAAGATGGAAGAAACTCTCATTTCTCTCTTCTTCCTCTCCCCAGAAAATTCTGGTGTAAAATGGGGAGAAAATCAGATTTTCTCCCCTATTTATACCACCCCTTCATACTTGGCCCTTGCTGCGCCACACATCCTGTCTTTTTCTAATCCAATTTTGTCCCGAATCAATTAAATCTCGTCTCATGTCATGTTCAACACATTTTATTTAAATCAAATTTAAATTATTTTTTGCGTTTCTAAATTAAAATTCAATCGCGTTTATTTTAATCGCGCAACACCAGATCACACTGTAAAACGTAAAAAAATTGGTTGTCTCAAAATTTAACAAAAATTGACTAGGTAACTAGATTTTGCGAAACAAATCCAACGGTGAGGTCCGTTTCATCATTCAAGTTCTAAAAAAAATTAAATTTTCAACCCATACTGTAACGACTAATTATCGTTTTGCCCTTTATCATAAAAATTCAAATTTTCTCGAGTTTTACAATTACTTTGTTAGTGATTCTAAGAACATCAATTTTACATCGTTTTGGGAAGGAGGCGGACAGTCTCAAACCCAAATATAACTATAGGAATGATGATCCCTACCAACTGAAAGACAATGTCCCTTAGCCTTGAAATTCTACCATCAGACAAATAGGTTATAACTGATATAGTTGTATACTAAAAGCTTACTTTTTATAGTGAAACTCGTTTTATTAATTAATTAGAGTTTATTTGTTTTTTCAAGTTATTGAGAATCTATATGGGCAAACTATTTCCATTATGGTATGCATGTGTGTCTTATATTTTACATTATAGATAATCTGGTGTGTAGAGTTTAACTTATACACAAAAAACTAGATTATCGAATCCTTGTATAATATTAGTATAGGTTCACAACCTTACATAAAATTTGACACACCATCAGTATGATTGTCGTGTAATATTTTGGCATAATCTGTCTTGACTTTAGAAGACTGTTTGATACCTCAGATTATTGCACTAATACACTTTGTATTGAACAGACCCATGTTGAGAGTATTATCTTTTACTGATTGAATAAGATAAAAAATATCTCGTAATTATTATGATTGCTTATACTTTTAATCCTGAAATATTTAATTGCCACGTGTATAGAATGTGTCATTTTAATTCATCAACAAGTGAGATTCATATTGGATCAATAACCTCGGTGAATTGGGAGACGATATTATTTGTATAATAAAAATTAATTATTAAAAAAAACCACGTCCTAATATTTAAATGAATTGTTGATGTCCTCTTGAAAAAACTCATAAGTTTTGTCCATATCAAACCCTGTAAGTGAATTTAATTATTCAACATGACAAATAAATTGAGTGATAAGGTCTCAAAGAATAAAAGATGTCAATTAAATATTACTGTCAGTAATTTATTTAATTGATGGACATCTATGATCTTAAACGTAGGGAGATTATTAAGCATATAATAATAAGGAGATTGAAACATAATTTTGAGAAAAAGTTCAAGAGATCAATAATGAGTTTTTAGTGAACTAACTTATTATTAATAGAATGTAGGATATTTGTTCTGCGTTGAACATAGGAATCCTAGACCCATTGGAAGTCCGACTCTTTTTTTTCCTTAGGATTTCTGTCGTAGCCTATATATAGATGTCTAGACTCTTTAAATCAGTATTAATTCATTACTCACGTTTTGAGAGAGGCTGAGAGAGAGAGCAGAAATTCAGAGGTTCTTACAGCCCACACTGAATTCAGATTTTTAACGTTGGGGAATATACGACAGAAGATCGTGAGGTTCAACAAGTAGCTTTCTGCATCTGTCTTTAGTTTCTGCGTTCATACTGAGACGAAATCAATCTAGAGCGATCTCAAAGGTAAACCTTAATTCTGCCTTGTAGGGTTTTAAAAGAAAATTTTTTGTATTCGATTCATACGTGCTGTCAATGATTCTTGAGATATCTGTTCCAACAATGACGTGCCTAGAGGGAGAGATTCTCCACCCACATTTCCTTTCAATCAGACGATTGATGATCTCCTTGCCTTTCTTTTCCCTTTGCCCTATTCTTTTCTTCCATCTCTCCTCTCTCTATCAAACATAGTGTAAGGCATCAGATGTTATTAAGTAGCTATCTCAACATGAATAGTCCAGAATCAAAAGGTAATGACAAAATTCAGTGCAAAGGAAATGTATAACTTTAAACCCCAATTGCTGCAGAAGACAAATGGATTTATTTACATACTTTTTTTGGGAAAGGGGCATATTATTATTAATACACCTCGTACAGTCCTCTTATATGTTCTGTATTTAACAGGCAGCTATATGTAAAGCATACAACGTTAGAACAATAAATTAAATCTGGTTCATAAGCAGAGGTCTACTTATGAAAACAACTACAAAAACAACAATATTTGTCAATGAAAATGCATACTTACAGTAACATTCTTAGACAGAAGTAAAGCATCATAATAGTTGGTATTTTAGAATCTCACCCCAAGACGGATGGTTGGTGATGATGTGATCTGTGCTAGAAATGGTCCAATGCTTTGGGCCATAGGGACAAGAACAGGTGAGAACAATGGGATGGCCAGGCTGGCTTCCTGAAAATTTAGCAAGCAATAAGTAATTTTTCTTTTTCAATGCTTAAATGAATAAAAAATAGGGAGAGTTAACTAGATCTATGAATCCATAAGTGCAGTGAGGGTGCCTTGCAACGCATAATTATGTATGTAAAAGCTTGATACACATTGATGAGGCTCATTTAATAATGACTTTTATGGGAAAGTTATTATCTAACACGTCTTGATAGGAATAAACAAAATTGGCACATTGTCAAACATTCTCTAGCCTCTTCAGTAGCTTTGTGCTGTAGATGTGTGGTTATTGTGTTCCTTCCCTCTTCACCCTCAAGGGCAGGTGCCTAAAGTAAAATATTCTCATCCTGGCTTCATGTTTCTACTTATTTTCATCATCCTTTAACATGATTTCCTAGATAAACCAGTAATATCACCACCTCTCACATGCATCTTCCTAAATCCTGCAGTTAAATTTCCACCATTGTTACGCCAACTTTTTTATTGAAACTTCAAGGTGATTTCTACCAGTATAGCCACGGAAAAATCAGAAATTAGGCAGTCTAAGTACCTTGTTGTTGAATGCCATCAATATATTCCCATTTCTTTGAACAGCATACCTAGAGCCTGATCAACAATAACATCAGCATTTTAACGAAGTGGTGCAAGTTAAACCTGTTACACCTCTTCAAGATATTTAAAAGAAAGTGATCTTGTAAAATACCGATCAAGAGGTGAATGACAGATCCCAGAGAGTGCCCAATGCCAAAAGTTGGAAGATCTTGTACCTTTGTAATTAGGCAACTTGTATGAAAAACATGACTTGCATAAGAAAAGAAGTTATGTGAACCAACTATAAACTCACTGTTTCCTGTAGAACGCGAAGACACCTATCAAATTTAAACTGCACTTCATCTGCAATGAAGAAGTGATCAAATCCACTAGCATAAGGTGTTGCAATCACCAATATACCCCTAGATCACCAAGTAAAGAAAAAGTCAACCAATATTTAATAATGCTTGGGGATAGAATAGACAATACTAAACAAAAAAAATCATAACATAAAAGGCAAAGAAGGTGTTAAGAGTTCTTATTTCAGATTATTAGTAGTGTAAGGTAATAATGTAATTGCTCATAATGTCAATTTATTATAAATAAGAGAGTGTAGGATAACATTGCTTACACAACAGATTATTGTCTTTTCTTCGTCTCTTTCCTTCTTGCCTCTTTTCTTTTCTCTTTTCTCTCAAACCCTAATACCGTTTCTATAATCTTAACTTGGTATCAAAGCATCAATTCAACATTATACAACATTGAAAAACATTGGACAACGTTTTTCAGGATCTTCACAGTTGCTGATGTCATTCGTCAGTGGCTGAAATTAGCAACTTCTAGACATCGAAACCTACCTCCGTCACCAGTTTTCTGTGAAGAGTATTATGGTGATTTTTGTGTATTTTTTTGAAGCCATCTAAGTTGGTTTTCCAATTTTTGAAAAAAATAAGGGATAATTTATAGGTCTTCTGTTTTGAGACTTTTTTGGTTGGATTGTTCCTTGGATCTAGTACTATGGGTGCCAATTTGGACTAAGGGGTAGCTTCCGAAGCTGCCCAGCCCTAATTGGCTCGTTTGGAGGTGTTTTCTAAGCCGTTTAGTGTCGACTGCACTGTTTGGCCGCTGTTTGGCGTTCAATTGTGCTAGATTGGCTCCCACTTTGTGTGATTGGCATCTTTTTTGGCTTGGGTATGTTTGCCCTGCTCCAGATTTGGCTTAGGTGTGTTGATCTAATCTAGTTTGCACTAGATCCACTCTAGATCTGTTCATCCAGCATTGTTTTAGTCTGGCCTGTGTACTCTAGCTGCTTCTTAGCCTCTGGATTGTTGTGTTTTGTGGTGTTTTTGTGGTCCGGTTGTGTGGTGTTGTTGTGTTTTGTATATTGAAGTTCATTTGGACTGTTGGGGCAAATTCCTTGGCCTCTTGTTGTTTGTGTAATTGAGGATTGTTTGTAGTCTATTGGTCCTATAGTAGCATAGTTGATCGTGGGTTTTCCTAATGGACAACTTGAATGGTGGTTATGGTAATAATCGTGGTGGCAGATGTGGTCTACCCTACAGTGCCATTCGTGGTGGTCAAGCTACTGGCCATGGTAGACATGGTGGTCAGTTTGGTCATGGTTCTCGTTGTGTATGGAAGTGTACTTCTTGTGGCAGCATAAGACATACTAAGCATGTTTTTTGGGGTAAGTATAGGCGACCAGCATGTGCTACTCAAGCCTCTGCTAATACCTTGGGCTCACTAGTACATCAGACTTGTGTTGCCCGCACCTTGATGTTTAATATGCATGTTACAGAATCATATTGGGTTGATGTTGTTCTTACTACAGTTTATCTAATTAATCGCATGTCTCCACCCATTTTGAACAACAAATCTCTTTTCTCATTACTTTAGATAAACCACCATTTGGTCTCACTCCTTGTGTCTTTGGTTATGTTGTATTTGTTCATCTCCTTGGTTTATATAGGGATAAATTTTTACCTCGTTCAATTAAATGTCTTTTTGGGATATTCTCGTACTAAGAAAGGTTATCACTATTATGACCATATTTCTCGTCGATACTATGTAATTGTTGATGTCGTCTTTTTTGGTCATCTTCCTTTTTTTCTATGTCAAATTTAGTCTTTCCAAGTCAAGGGGAGTCCTTGTTGGGTATTATGCCAAACTTTGTATCTTCTTCCGCCCCGAGTCCTCCTCCTCCCTTGCATCATCTTCTTATTTGCTTATTGCATTGAGGAAAAATACCCATAATTGCATAAAGATACCATTTATAATTTTGTTTGTCTTCAACTTTCACCATCCTTTCATTTTTTTGCATCGAATCTATCTTCAATATTTGTTCCCAGTTTTTTGCAACAGACATTGACGTCAATTGGTTGAAATTGGCTATGGAGAAGAAAATGAAAACCCTTAATGAGAATCATACATGGGACCTTACTTTTCTTCCTTCGGGTAAACAACCAGTCGGTTGTCGTGGCTCTACACTGGGAAGTATCATCTTGATGATTCAACAAACTCATCTGGTTACCCAAGGCTATACCCTGACATATAGTGTAGATTATTATGAGACTTTTTCTCATATTACTCGTCTTAACTCTACTAGATTTCTTATTTCGACTACCATGAGTTGTGATTGGCCTCTATATCAGCTGGACATCCAAAATGTCTTTTTACATGGAGACCCGCAAGAGGATATATATATGGTACAACCACCAGGTTATGTTGTATCAAATAAGAAATAGTTAGTGTGTCGTCTAAAGAAAGCACTATACGGTCTAAAGCAATCACCATGTATTTGATTTGATAGGCACTGTTGTTCTTCAATATGATTTTCAGCGTTCTACTTTAGATCATTTAGTTTTCATTCGTCATTCTTCCACGGGTGTTATAAGGCCTCGACAAAGGGCCAATCCAGCCCAGGGATTTTTCAACCCACAGCCCGCCTGTAGGTCAGGCCTCTAGGCTTTGACTAGTCAATGGACTAAGCTGGGCCCGCCCGTTATGAATTTTTAATGGGCACATGGCCTAGCCTATTGGGCCCAAAACGGGCTAAATATGGGCCCAGCCTTATGGCCCGCCCATTAAGCCTAAAATGGGTTTTTTATTAAAAAATTAGTTTTAATGTAAAAAAATACAAAAAGATATCAAAAATTTTATTTTTTATATAACAATTACAAAAAAACATCAATTACATAAAATTGGTATAAAAATATAAATTAATAAAAAACTTATTCATATTGAATGATGGGTGAAACTATTTTGCATCACTACAAATTGAGTATATCCCAACTAGATTGACACCTACACTATTGTCAATTATTTAAAAGTCTCGCACCTTATAAAAGTTACAAATCAAATATGCAATATAATTATGAAATATAATCTAAATTATCTTCCAATAGGTATATTCTATTGGGCTAACTGGCGAGCTAATGGGCTAGCCAACGGACTTCTTAATGATTTCTAATGGGCCGATCCGTCGAACCCCGGCCCTAAAAAACAAGGACCAGGCCCTACCCACCCGACTAACGGGGCTACCCAAGCCCTGCCATGTGTACAGGCCGGGCAGTCCATTAGCTCGTTGGGATTCCAGGCCATGGGCGGCCCATTGGGCTTTGGGCTTTGGGCTTTTTGGTGAGGCCTAGGCGTTATTATTCTTATTGTGTATGTTAATGACATTCTCATACCGGTGATAACTCAAATGGTATTGCCCATTTTAAGATTCATTTGGGTCTATCAATATATTTGTCATCAAAATCACTATTTTTACTAATTAAGATTTTTACTGAATATTATCTGTCTGAGGGAGTTTAATTACGAACTTGGATGAATTATAGATTTAGAGTATAAATTTATGTTCATAGATGGGATGAAATCTGAAAATTATCCGATTCATTCTCTTAATTGAATTTTCTCTTAGTTTAGTTAGCTACCAAAAATTCTCATCTTCAAAGAATTTTTTACTTTTATTTTCTTTAATCTTCTTTGGTTACCAAAGATTTTCCCGAGGAGACGACCTTGAAATTTTGTTCTAAGTTACTACACAATAATTTCTCTTACACTTGGGAGCTACGTGAAAATCTACCCATTTGAGGGCAAGTATTTTTGGCACCATTCTCGAGGACTTCGAGCGTTAATCAAAGGTGAATCAAAGGTACACAAGTAGGTCTTGTGATTTTCATCACGAGGTCAGGTGCGTACCTTTGATGTATTTAATTTCTTACTTTTTGTTGTTTTCTTATTTTTAGAGTTTTTGGTTTTGCATGTGGAGATCGGACCAAAATATTAGACTTGTTAGATTTTACCAAAGACCTTTCTTGGATATGGCTGACGGAAACATAATGCTAACCCTACTAATTAGGGGAATAATAATTCAAATAATGCACTTAACTTGGGAAATGCTGGGAATAATCTTCTAGAAGTTCTACCTAGTCGAACTATGAAAGATTATCTCCAACCTACCCGTTCTTCCACACCATCATGTGTTGTGCTTCCTGTGCAATCATATCAATTTAATTGTCAAACTAAGGATGCTCCAATTACTCCCTCAATTTCATGGTGTCGCAAGTGAAAATTGCTATCACCACTTTAAGGAGTTTGAGGAAGTAGTTAGTACATTCCTAAAACAAAACAAATGAGAAGAGATGGCCCATATGACATTATTTCCTCTCTCACTTAAAGACAAGGCAAAGGCTTGGCTAAATTCACTCAAATCTCGGACAATTTCTACTTGGGATCAAATGCAAAAAGAGTTTTTAACAAAGTTTTTTCCAGTCTTCTTCCGTAATTTTTTGGAATTTAAGTTGCTCAGTTAAAAGCAGGTATCAGCTTGTGTCGACAGAAATATGTATTGGATTTATTGTTAAAAACTATTACTTTTGGTGCACATCCAGTTGACACTCACATGGACTCTACTGTTAAGTTGGATGCTGATAGTAAAGTGTTTGATGATGTAGGGTGTTATCAAAGGTTGATTGGTTAGCTAATTTACCTTATAGTTACATGCCCTAATATTACTTATGCTATTGGTGCAATGAGCCAGTTCATACATGCACCTCGTAAGCCTCATTAGGAGGCCATTTGTCATATTTTTCAGTATATGAAAAGAGCACCAAGTAAAGGATTATTATATCATCTGTCATCCTCTATGATTATTATTAGATTTTCTAATGCTGACTGGGTAAGTAGTCGTACCAATAGGTAATCTACTTTAGGTTATTGTATATTTATTTGTGATAATCTTATTAATTGGTGTAGCAAAAAAGAGAATATGGTTGCTCGTTCGAATGCAGAGACTAATATTGGGCCATAACTCATACTACATGTGAGATGTTGTGGGTTCTTTTACTACTTCGTGATATGGATATCAATGTGCTCTCTCCTATAGAGATACATTGTGATAACCAAGCAACTATTTTCATTGCAAGCAATTTGGTATTCTACAAAATGACTAATCACATTGAACTGAATTGTCATTTTACGAGATCTCTTGATGCATAACAAGACTATCACACCATATATCAAGTGTAGTGATCAGTTTGTGACATCCTTACCAAACCATTTGGTTCGATCTATTTTCAATAATCTTTGTTCTCTAAGTTAGACATCTTTGATCTGTATGCTCCAGATTGAGGAGGAGTATTAGAGTTCTTATTTTAGATTATTAATAGTGTAGGGTAATAATTTAATTGCTCATAATGTCAATTTACTAGAAATAAGAAAGTGTATGGCAACATTGTCTTCACAACATATTATTTTCTTTCTTTGTCTCTTTCCTTCTTGCCTCTTCTTTTTTCTCTCAAACCTTAATACCGTTTCTATAATCTTAACTAAAGGCAATGCTTACTAGGATCCATCTTGTCTACAAAAAATGTTAACAAAAGGGACAGGTTTTTTTTTTTTTT
>CAUOFW020003946.1:976680-1049209 GCA_963454935.2 Ilex paraguariensis
CAGTCTTCTTCCGTAATTTTTTGGAATTTAAGTTGCTCAGTTAAAAGCAGGTATCAGCTTGTGTCGACAGAAATATGTATTGGATTTATTGTTAAAAACTATTACTTTTGGTGCACATCCAGTTGACACTCACATGGACTCTACTGTTAAGTTGGATGCTGATAGTAAAGTGTTTGATGATGTAGGGTGTTATCAAAGGTTGATTGGTTAGCTAATTTACCTTATAGTTACATGCCCTAATATTACTTATGCTATTGGTGCAATGAGCCAGTTCATACATGCACCTCGTAAGCCTCATTAGGAGGCCATTTGTCATATTTTTCAGTATATGAAAAGAGCACCAAGTAAAGGATTATTATATCATCTGTCATCCTCTATGATTATTATTAGATTTTCTAATGCTGACTGGGTAAGTAGTCGTACCAATAGGTAATCTACTTTAGGTTATTGTATATTTATTTGTGATAATCTTATTAATTGGTGTAGCAAAAAAGAGAATATGGTTGCTCGTTCGAATGCAGAGACTAATATTGGGCCATAACTCATACTACATGTGAGATGTTGTGGGTTCTTTTACTACTTCGTGATATGGATATCAATGTGCTCTCTCCTATAGAGATACATTGTGATAACCAAGCAACTATTTTCATTGCAAGCAATTTGGTATTCTACAAAATGACTAATCACATTGAACTGAATTGTCATTTTACGAGATCTCTTGATGCATAACAAGACTATCACACCATATATCAAGTGTAGTGATCAGTTTGTGACATCCTTACCAAACCATTTGGTTCGATCTATTTTCAATAATCTTTGTTCTCTAAGTTAGACATCTTTGATCTGTATGCTCCAGATTGAGGAGGAGTATTAGAGTTCTTATTTTAGATTATTAATAGTGTAGGGTAATAATTTAATTGCTCATAATGTCAATTTACTAGAAATAAGAAAGTGTATGGCAACATTGTCTTCACAACATATTATTTTCTTTCTTTGTCTCTTTCCTTCTTGCCTCTTCTTTTTTCTCTCAAACCTTAATACCGTTTCTATAATCTTAACTAAAGGCAATGCTTACTAGGATCCATCTTGTCTACAAAAAATGTTAACAAAAGGGACAGGTTTTTTTTTTTTTTATGAGTGAAAAACATACAATAAAAATTCAAATCCAACTTCTAATCTTAAGGAACAATAAAATGAACTCAACCTAATTCCACTCGGTTGGAAGGTTTCAGTTTACCATCAAACATGCAATATATGACTCCAAGGCACATGACACAAAAAAAATAGGGCCTTCAAATGGAGAGAGAAAGGCATGTGCTCCAGATTTATCAGATGAGATAACTGTTATACCATTCAACTTGAAATTAATTGACCACAAATATAGAAGCTCACAAGGTTAATATATAGTTTGAGAGGCCCTATTTTACTAATATAGAACAATCACTAACACTCCAAACGCACATGTGAACCCCAGTTGCACATGGAGAGTTAGACATAAGAGTCAGAAAGATTTAACAAGGTGCAATTATGGCACAAACGTAGGGGACCAGTACCAAATTAATGAAATAGAAACTACGAGTATTGCCCAAAACCTCCAAAAACCCAGTTCCGATACCATGTTAAAGTATCCAACTTAACCAAATAGCAATGAGTGGATGCCCACAAGGTTCATTTACTAGTTTCAAACGAACTATTATACTGAGGTGGAACTAGCTCTAACAATAATCAACCATGCCAAGAACAAGATGTAATGGAATAATAGACAGCTAGAGATTGACTGAAAGCAATTATTTGTATAAACCCACTCACTTGTCTGAAAGGCGCTCTAGAAACAAGCGGTAGGTAAGCTGAGGTGCAGCCCCAACAAATATACCACCAATGAAATGTACAATTGACCTTGGTTTTGAGTGTCTTGGTTTCAATACCCATGCTCCCTGAGATAGTATATACGACAATCCTTTTAGCAAATAGTTAAATTTAGTTTTGCGGGGCAACCAAATTGCCATGTGACGATACTTTTTCTTGATTTATAAGTCAATTGTTAGCTTGTTACTAGAAACCAGATGAAATTTTTGTACAAGCTCCTGCAAAGAGTCGCACCAGATCAAGGCTATGATCTCCAACACTTTGTTAGCAGACCAGACAGCATGTCCACAAATGCAACATCATTTCCTTTAAAATTACATTCTAACTCATAGTCACCAGCTTCAAAATGAAATTCATTAGAATTCAATATTCTAAAATCTGAAATACAAGAACTAGTAACTACATAGTCCTTCGAATAAAATACATTAGGCATTAATTCTTTCTCAATCAAGCAATTAAAACAACAAATGGGTTGCAACAGTTTAAAATGGATCGATGCCATTAAGAGCTTTAAATATTTACTCTAAAAACTAAACGATTCTGGACAAAGTATTATTTGTTGAAAACCCATCTTATTTCAATTCTCAAAATGAGCACAAGCAGAGAAACATACAAATAAATAGGCGAATGAACATCAACCATTTTTCGAAATGATGGTAACGTTCTCAACACAGGATCATTCCAAATAATCATTTGATAGGTTGCCACATGGGAACATAATTATAAACATATGAGCTATGCAATGAGCTAAAGCAATGTACACCTCAACTTCAGTCCAGTCCGTTGAACTACCCCAAACATCTTGAGATTGCTTTACAGTCTCTGTAAGTAATCTGCAAATAAACCATAAGTAAAACTGTATTATTGTTTTGATTCACCCAGTGGTACAAGATACATGCATAGAAAATTTGTTACATTGTGTTTTACAAATCAATCACTACAAAAACTTCTGAAATTAATAAAGTAGTTTCTGTTGTGCACAAACCTCAAACCAACAAAAACTGTAAAAGGAACAAGAAAAAAATTATGAAGTTTGGCAACTGTTAAAAGAAGATTGGGGATCAAGTCTAGTACCAATAAACAATAGCCTCTACAAGAACAGGCTACTCCGCCTCTAAAGCTTAACTCTTGCCATGTAATCCTGCACTACATAAAATGCTTTAAGGGATTATACGTACACACTAAGCCCACTCAGTTCAGGAAAAGGATATAAGACCCCTTAGACAAAAGATATAACTGTTATTATCGTTACAACAGAAGGAAGAGAGAAGAAAAAGGCAGATGAAATATTATTACACCTCCATAGTCTGCTTGACATTAATCACAAAGATTTGGACTAGAGGCCATTATATAATAGGGCAAAACAGAATAAATTAAATCACTAAACTACCCTTAAACTAAATATACTATAATACTCTAACAACCTCCCTCAAACTTATGATGTGGCTAAGAACATCAAGAGTTTGTCAAGAAGAAAATGAAAACGTGCTATGGTGTCAGATTTCGTAAAGAAATCCTCTAAATTGCATAGTGAAAGGAAGAAATGGTAGAGTGATAGTACCCGGTTGAAGATAATGACGCACAAGTGAATCAATCCCAATGTGCCTTGTACGCTCATGGAAGACCGAATTGTGAGCAATTTAAATAGCACTAGTGTTGTCACAATATATTGGGGTAGAAGCAGATAGTGAAATGTCAAGACCAACAAGTAGCCATCATAATCAAACTATCTCAATTGTGGTAGATGTCATAGCATAGTACTCAACTTCAACAGATGAACGAGCAACTATAGTTTGTTTCTTACTTTTCTAAGAAATGAGAGAATCACCAAAGAAAAGATAGAAGCCATTGGTGGACTTGTGATCCATAGAGTCACTAGTCTAATCAACATCTGAATAAGCCATGAATTCCATAGAATAAGATGAAAAAAATAGTAGACTTTGATTCAAAGTACCTCGAAGGTACCGAATAATGCAGAGAACAACCGCCTAGTGAACCGTAGTAGGTGAGGCAACAAACTAACTAACTATATGGACAATATAAGAGATATTTGGACGAGTAATTGTAAGATATCCTACACTATAATAGTGCAAGGATTGGGTAAAAAGGTACCATCGGAAGCAAAATAACAAACAATGAGCTCTAAGGGTGTCTCAACTGTCCGATTATCTAATAAGAGAGCTCTCCGAATAATATCCAATGCATATTTGGATTGAGATAGAAGATGACCTTTGAAAGAAGAAGCAACCTCAATCCTCAAGAAATACCAAAATTGACTCAAATCTTTTATCTCAAAAAGATCTTGTAAAAGATTTTTCAATAGTCTTATTCCACCAATGTCATCACCTATAAAGATCATATCATCAACTTAAAATAAGGGAACAATAAAACCAGAAGAAGTGGACCATAGAAAGAGAACGAAATCGTGATCACCAGTATGAAAACTCAAGTCACAGATGACTAAAGAGAACTTGACAAACCATGTCCTATGAGCCCGTTTAAGGTCATATAAAGCCTTGAGAAGTCTACATACTTAATCGAGACTATGAGAAAATCTAAGAGGAGTCATAAAAACCTCTTCAGATAAATCTCTGTGGAGAAAGACATTTTTCACGTCCATCTGAAACAAGCTCCACTGACGAATAGTAACAACAACAATCATAGTACAAACAATAGTCATCTTGGCAACATGGACAAAAATTTCATCATAGTCTAGCCCATACTCCTAAACAAATCCTTTAGCTACTAATTGAGTCTTGTACTGTTCCACAGAACCATCAGATTTGGTTTTGATCTTATAAATCTACTTATAACCAATGGTACGTTTGTTGTGAGTAAAGACACTAATTCCCAAGCCTAAGTCTTATGTAAGGCAGCTAGCTCCTTAACCATAGCCTGCTGCCAAAGAGGATCAAGTATAGCCCCTGGAGGTGAGCTCAGACAAAGAGTGTATAAAAGTGAGAAAGGAACAAAAATCAGAAGAATAACAAGAGTTGGAGAAATCAAACCTATCTGGACATTTCCGAGAGCACTGAGGATTGCGAGAAGCATGATTCACAGTGTCAAAACCTAATTGAGTGAGAAGAAGAGAAGGGAGATGCACTACATCCATAGAAGAGATAGCTGGAGTCCTACGGACATAAGTATGCACAATAGGAGAACGAATAACAGATAAATTAGAAGAAGAAAAAGAAGATGGCAAATAAGATGTTGTCATATCACCAATATATGTATTAGGGGGAACATCAACTAGAAATAGGTCAATATAAATTAGATCTGATTTATGCAGAGATGAAGAACTAAATGGAATAGAAAAGTACTTAATATATTCCATAAAGACAACATGATGAGAAAAATAAAGGTTTTGGAAATCAGATCATAACAACGATATCCCTTTTGACCCTCACCATAACTAAGAAAAACATATAAAGTTGAGTAAGCAAAAAGCTTGGTACGATGAATGCTGGGAAGCAAGACAAAACAAGCAAATCCAAACACATGTTCAAAAAAGTAATTAGGTGACTTATCACATAACTTTTCAAATGGAGAAACACCATAAGTGAAGATAGTAGGAATACAATTATTTAGGTGAACTATTGTTAGAACGGCTTCCCTCCTCCCCCCCCCCCCAACCTTTCCCAAGAAAAAAAAAAGAGTTGGGGACATTTGGAGAAAGCAAAAGGGGGCGAGCTGCCATGTGACGGTATTTGTACTCAGCAACACTGTTCTGCTCAAGTGTGTTAATATATGACGATGATAAATAGTACCATCAAATGTCAATAAACCACGAAAAGAAGTGAGAAAGTATTCACCTCCTTGGTCACAACGAAAGCATTTTCTTGATTGATTCAGCCCCTCTTTCTACCAATTCAAGTCCTAACAGCCTTCCTTACGTTTTGTTCAACCACTAGCAAGTCTCCTTTGTTCTGGTTCAGTCACCAGCAGGTCTCCAAGGGTCTTCCTTAGTCCGGTTTGGGTCCTTTTAGCCTTAAACCCGACTGGTTCAAACCAAATATGCATTGGTCTCTTCTTCTTAAGCACTGTTTTATTCTTGTGCAGCCAGAATTTACTTGCATTGCCACTATTTCTTGTGGTAATGGATTCTAAGACTACAAAAGCAAATCCTCCAAGTCTTCCACCAACCTTCTCCTCTACTTCTTTAATGCTCCCATGATTTTAGTTAAGCTCAATGGGAGTAATTATGTCTTATGGGCCCCGTCAGTTGAGGCTCTTCTTTAAAGGGAAAGGACTTCATAGGTGTTGAAGTATTAGGGTATTATGTGTAAATATAAGAGAGTGTATACGTCTTTCTTATTATTGTATTTTAACTATAAATACAAGTAATTTGTGAGAGGTAGGTTATGTTTTTGACCACTCTCAGTCTTTCTCTAATATTGTGTTAACTTTCTAAACTTAACATAGTATAGAGCAAGATTAATCCTTAAAAAAACTATTCAATTTTTTTAATTTTTTCTTCCTTTTTTCTTTTCTTTTTCTCTGTTTTGTTCTATCGCCGTTCTTGGCTCGGTTGTAAGAACCGTGGTCATGGCCTTTAGGTCATGGGTGTTGGTTTAATAACCACACGAGTATGGGTGTGATGTAGAGGTTAATCGTACTTTGTTGAGGAGGTGGTGTTACATCATCGACGGTGATTATGATTGCACTGTTACGACGTCGACGGTGGAGCTGTTACATCATTGGTGGTGGTTGTGTTAGTCATTGGAGATTTGCGGTGGTGGCATGGTGGTTGCGTCGTCGGGGACCTGCACTGTCAACAATTGTTTGCGTCGTTAAGGCGACGCAGCGAGCAATAGGGTTTCAATTGAAACCCTAGTAGTGGAGAAGATGACCCTTAGCGGGTCAGTTTGGCTAAACGGGTTTGGATTATTCTTAAGCCTAGTTCAGTTCGGTTCAGCCTAGTTGAGATAGCTGGTCCGGTCCAGCAGCAGACCAGTTCAGACCCGATTCAAACCCGATTTTCCTTAATCTGGTCTAGTTCCCCTCAATCTAGTTCGGTTTAGACCCAGTTCTCCCCTATCTGGTCCGGTTTAGGACTTGTTCAGTTCCGGGTCAGCATTGTTCAGTTCTTCCAAGCTAGTTCGCACCGGTTTAGTAGTATAGCTCTTGTTTTCCTGTCCGGTTCAAACTTTTAGTAGGTGTTCTTAGCCCAGTTCAGGCAGTCAGTAGCCTTTCTTGGTCTGGTTCAAGCATCCCTCAGCCTCCCTAGTCTGGTTCATCTATTCAGCAGTGTTTCACACCCGGTCGAGGTATTCAGCCATTATTTTTGGTCCAGTNCCTCCCCCCCCCCCCCCCAACCTTTCCCAAGAAAAAAAAAAGAGTTGGGGACATTTGGAGAAAGCAAAAGGGGGCGAGCTGCCATGTGACGGTATTTGTACTCAGCAACACTGTTCTGCTCAAGTGTGTTAATATATGACGATGATAAATAGTACCATCAAATGTCAATAAACCACGAAAAGAAGTGAGAAAGTATTCACCTCCTTGGTCACAACGAAAGCATTTTCTTGATTGATTCAGCCCCTCTTTCTACCAATTCAAGTCCTAACAGCCTTCCTTACGTTTTGTTCAACCACTAGCAAGTCTCCTTTGTTCTGGTTCAGTCACCAGCAGGTCTCCAAGGGTCTTCCTTAGTCCGGTTTGGGTCCTTTTAGCCTTAAACCCGACTGGTTCAAACCAAATATGCATTGGTCTCTTCTTCTTAAGCACTGTTTTATTCTTGTGCAGCCAGAATTTACTTGCATTGCCACTATTTCTTGTGGTAATGGATTCTAAGACTACAAAAGCAAATCCTCCAAGTCTTCCACCAACCTTCTCCTCTACTTCTTTAATGCTCCCATGATTTTAGTTAAGCTCAATGGGAGTAATTATGTCTTATGGGCCCCGTCAGTTGAGGCTCTTCTTTAAAGGGAAAGGACTTCATAGGTGTTGAAGTATTAGGGTATTATGTGTAAATATAAGAGAGTGTATACGTCTTTCTTATTATTGTATTTTAACTATAAATACAAGTAATTTGTGAGAGGTAGGTTATGTTTTTGACCACTCTCAGTCTTTCTCTAATATTGTGTTAACTTTCTAAACTTAACATAGTATAGAGCAAGATTAATCCTTAAAAAAACTATTCAATTTTTTTAATTTTTTCTTCCTTTTTTCTTTTCTTTTTCTCTGTTTTGTTCTATCGCCGTTCTTGGCTCGGTTGTAAGAACCGTGGTCATGGCCTTTAGGTCATGGGTGTTGGTTTAATAACCACACGAGTATGGGTGTGATGTAGAGGTTAATCGTACTTTGTTGAGGAGGTGGTGTTACATCATCGACGGTGATTATGATTGCACTGTTACGACGTCGACGGTGGAGCTGTTACATCATTGGTGGTGGTTGTGTTAGTCATTGGAGATTTGCGGTGGTGGCATGGTGGTTGCGTCGTCGGGGACCTGCACTGTCAACAATTGTTTGCGTCGTTAAGGCGACGCAGCGAGCAATAGGGTTTCAATTGAAACCCTAGTAGTGGAGAAGATGACCCTTAGCGGGTCAGTTTGGCTAAACGGGTTTGGATTATTCTTAAGCCTAGTTCAGTTCGGTTCAGCCTAGTTGAGATAGCTGGTCCGGTCCAGCAGCAGACCAGTTCAGACCCGATTCAAACCCGATTTTCCTTAATCTGGTCTAGTTCCCCTCAATCTAGTTCGGTTTAGACCCAGTTCTCCCCTATCTGGTCCGGTTTAGGACTTGTTCAGTTCCGGGTCAGCATTGTTCAGTTCTTCCAAGCTAGTTCGCACCGGTTTAGTAGTATAGCTCTTGTTTTCCTGTCCGGTTCAAACTTTTAGTAGGTGTTCTTAGCCCAGTTCAGGCAGTCAGTAGCCTTTCTTGGTCTGGTTCAAGCATCCCTCAGCCTCCCTAGTCTGGTTCATCTATTCAGCAGTGTTTCACACCCGGTCGAGGTATTCAGCCATTATTTTTGGTCCAGTTCAGGCACTTAGTCCACTATTCAGGCTTCATCCAGTGTTCTTCCAGCCTCCTTTCACTAAAAAGGTTTTTTTTCTTTTGGTTCTATTATTGTCATACTATTATGGAACCCAAGAATAAAAATGATAATAGTCAGGCTGATCTTATTCCACCCATGCCACCAAATTTTTCTCCTATGATTCTACTTAATGGTCCCATAACATCTGTTAAACTCAATGGGACCAATTATGTTTTGTGGTCACGATCTGCTCAAGTGTTTCTTAGAGGTAAAGACTTTAAGAAATACTTAGTGGACACTAAACCTAATGAAGGTACTCTGGGTATGATAAGTGGAAACAAAAAGATGCTCAGATTATTTCCTTGCTATTGAATAGTATTGAGCCCAGTATCAGTTCCACTTTGTTTTATCTTGACACGGCCATAGAAATCTAGGACCACTTGGCCACCATGTATTTTGCCACTGGGAATTTCACTCATGCATATGAAGTATGCAAAAAGTATTTTTGTCTGGAGCGGGGTACTTTGAGTCTTGAGGACTATTACTCTCATGATCGGAGAATGTGTGAAGAGTTGAAGCTCTACCACCCCTTTACTACTGATGCAAAGATTTGACAGAAACAACACGAGGATTTGAATGTTGTCTAGTTTCTAGTTAGTTTAAAATCTAAATATGAGTCTATTCGTTCTCAGATTTTAAGTGGCTCTAGTCTTCCATCTCTACCGGAGGTTTTCTCCCGATTGCAGCATACTGCCTTCTTTACCAGTTCATCCCACATGGAGTCTGGTGTGCTTACTGATCGTTCAGCTCTTGTTGTCCCAAGTGGCCATAATGACAGTTCTCGAGGTGGCTGTGGTAACCGTGGTGGTCGCGGAGGTTGGGGAGGCTATACTGGCAACCGTACTGGAGGTCGTGGAGGGCGGTCTGGGTCTCGTTCATGCTCTCATTGTGGTCGTGAAGGCCACACTGTTGATTATTGTTGGGATTTAAATGGCAAGCCTTCGCGTGTTGCTAACCAAGTTTCTTATTAGGATGACACAGTGATTCCTGCCTCTATACCTCAGTCCGCTCCACCTGATTCTAGGTCAATTACTCTTACATGGGAGGAGTATGCACAGTTCCTATCTCAGCAACTGGTCATTCCATCTTCCTTCATTGCTATTTTTGCCCAGTTAAGTACCGTTTCTACTTGTTTATTGTCTTCCACTCGCGATCCCTGAATCATAGACTCTGGCGCTTCTGACCACATGACTGGTGCGTCTAATGTCTTTTCTACCTGTCGGTCTACTCCTTCCACACACACTGTTACTCTTGCTAATGGTATTTCTTCTAAAGTTTCAAGTTTAAATACTACTCAATTGAGTCCGAATATGTTCCTATCCTCCGTGTTATTTGTTCCTCAGTTTCCTTTTAGTTTACTTTTTATTAGTAAGATTACACGTTCTCTTAATTGTTCTGTAACCTTTTATCCCTCTACGTGTGTGTTTTAGGATCTCAAGACGAAGAGAAAGATTATTATGGGACATGACGCTGGTGGTTTCTATTACTTTGACTTTAATTCATCTACTCGAACTCTAACGACCTCATTGTCTCCTTTTCAACGGCATTGTCGTCTTAAACATCCCTCTCTCCAAAATCTGAAGTGTCAAATTCCTAGTCTTAGTAATGTGTCGTCTTTATCTTATGCAGCTTGTCAAACTTAGTACGCATTACCGTGTGTCCTTTTAGTCTAGAGTTAATAATCGTGTCTAGTCTATCTGATTTAGTATATTCTGATGTATGGGATCTAATAAAGAATATTTCATCTAATAAATATCCTTATTTTGTGTCATTTATGGATAATTATTCTCGTGTGACTTGGTTATTTCTAATAAAAGCTCGTTCTAAATTATTCTCTATATTTGAGACCTTTCGTAAGAAAATAAAAACTCAGTATAGTTGTCGTATACATATTTTACGTTCCGATAATGCTCGAAAATATGAATCTGATCCTTTTTCAGCTTACCTGAGTAAAACTTGCATTCTTCATCAAACTTCTTGTGCTTACACCTCTCCACAAAATGGTATTGCTAAACATAAGAACCATCATTTGTTGGAAATTACTTGTGCACTGTTATTCTAGATGAATATTCCCTGATATTTTTGGAGTGAAGTTCTCACTGCTTGTCATCTTATTAATTATATGTCATCCTCAGCATTAAATAAGCAAAACCCATATACTGTTCTTTTCCCTGGTAAGCTCTTATTTTCCTTAACTCCTAAGGTTTTTAGATGTGTTTGTTATGTTCACAACTTGGGTCCTAGGTTTGATAAACTTGACCCTCAGACTACTAAATGTGTATTTCTTGGATACTCCTGCACACAGAAGGAGTATCGTTACTATAGTCCTTCCGTGCGCCGATATTTTACTAGTGCCGATGTCACATTTGAGGAATTTGTTCCATATTTTCTGGCACTTGCTCAGCCTTTGGATCTGAACTTTGGGTCGTCTCTTGTACCACCATCTCTTCCCTCACCGTCAGATATTCTGCTGCCTACTGTGTTACCATCTACTTTACCTCTTCGAGTATACTCTCGTCATCCTCGCCCATTGATTGAGATGCCCGTACCGTCTTCCTTGCCGCCTTCTAATTCTGGTACATCAGGTAATTTAGACTCTTTACCTATTGCTCTTCGAAAAGATATTCGTTCGTGTGTTAGTAATTATCTTATTGCTCATTTTGTTTCATATAATGCCTTGTCTCCTGTCTTCTCTTGTTTGACTTTTCAATTATCTACTATTTCTATCCCTAAGCACTTATGGGATGCGTTATCTGATCCGAATTGGAAGAAAGCTATGGAGGAGGAGATGGATACCTTACATCATAATGGGACTTGAGATCTCATTCCTTTACCTCTTGGTAAACAAACTGTTGGTTGTCGTTGGGTATATACAGTTAAATTTCATCTGGATGATTCTGTGGAGCGTTTTAAAGCCCGACTTGTTGTAAAGAGCTTTACTCAGACCTATGGTCTTGATTATGAGTATACTTTCTTTCCTAGTNACCACATGACTGGTGCGTCTAATGTCTTTTCTACCTGTCGGTCTACTCCTTCCACACACACTGTTACTCTTGCTAATGGTATTTCTTCTAAAGTTTCAAGTTTAAATACTACTCAATTGAGTCCGAATATGTTCCTATCCTCCGTGTTATTTGTTCCTCAGTTTCCTTTTAGTTTACTTTTTATTAGTAAGATTACACGTTCTCTTAATTGTTCTGTAACCTTTTATCCCTCTACGTGTGTGTTTTAGGATCTCAAGACGAAGAGAAAGATTATTATGGGACATGACGCTGGTGGTTTCTATTACTTTGACTTTAATTCATCTACTCGAACTCTAACGACCTCATTGTCTCCTTTTCAACGGCATTGTCGTCTTAAACATCCCTCTCTCCAAAATCTGAAGTGTCAAATTCCTAGTCTTAGTAATGTGTCGTCTTTATCTTATGCAGCTTGTCAAACTTAGTACGCATTACCGTGTGTCCTTTTAGTCTAGAGTTAATAATCGTGTCTAGTCTATCTGATTTAGTATATTCTGATGTATGGGATCTAATAAAGAATATTTCATCTAATAAATATCCTTATTTTGTGTCATTTATGGATAATTATTCTCGTGTGACTTGGTTATTTCTAATAAAAGCTCGTTCTAAATTATTCTCTATATTTGAGACCTTTCGTAAGAAAATAAAAACTCAGTATAGTTGTCGTATACATATTTTACGTTCCGATAATGCTCGAAAATATGAATCTGATCCTTTTTCAGCTTACCTGAGTAAAACTTGCATTCTTCATCAAACTTCTTGTGCTTACACCTCTCCACAAAATGGTATTGCTAAACATAAGAACCATCATTTGTTGGAAATTACTTGTGCACTGTTATTCTAGATGAATATTCCCTGATATTTTTGGAGTGAAGTTCTCACTGCTTGTCATCTTATTAATTATATGTCATCCTCAGCATTAAATAAGCAAAACCCATATACTGTTCTTTTCCCTGGTAAGCTCTTATTTTCCTTAACTCCTAAGGTTTTTAGATGTGTTTGTTATGTTCACAACTTGGGTCCTAGGTTTGATAAACTTGACCCTCAGACTACTAAATGTGTATTTCTTGGATACTCCTGCACACAGAAGGAGTATCGTTACTATAGTCCTTCCGTGCGCCGATATTTTACTAGTGCCGATGTCACATTTGAGGAATTTGTTCCATATTTTCTGGCACTTGCTCAGCCTTTGGATCTGAACTTTGGGTCGTCTCTTGTACCACCATCTCTTCCCTCACCGTCAGATATTCTGCTGCCTACTGTGTTACCATCTACTTTACCTCTTCGAGTATACTCTCGTCATCCTCGCCCATTGATTGAGATGCCCGTACCGTCTTCCTTGCCGCCTTCTAATTCTGGTACATCAGGTAATTTAGACTCTTTACCTATTGCTCTTCGAAAAGATATTCGTTCGTGTGTTAGTAATTATCTTATTGCTCATTTTGTTTCATATAATGCCTTGTCTCCTGTCTTCTCTTGTTTGACTTTTCAATTATCTACTATTTCTATCCCTAAGCACTTATGGGATGCGTTATCTGATCCGAATTGGAAGAAAGCTATGGAGGAGGAGATGGATACCTTACATCATAATGGGACTTGAGATCTCATTCCTTTACCTCTTGGTAAACAAACTGTTGGTTGTCGTTGGGTATATACAGTTAAATTTCATCTGGATGATTCTGTGGAGCGTTTTAAAGCCCGACTTGTTGTAAAGAGCTTTACTCAGACCTATGGTCTTGATTATGAGTATACTTTCTTTCCTAGTGCCAAAATTTTCTCTGTTCGTATCTTGATTTCTTTGGTTGTTAATCTTGATTGGCCCTTATTTCAGTTAGATGTTAAGAATACCTTCCTACATAGTAACTTGGTTGAAGAGGTATACATGGAGCAACCACCTAGATTTACTGCTAAAGGGGAGTACGGTAAGAGTGTATGTCAATTAAAGAAATCTTTGTATAATTTAAAACAGTCACCGAGCGCGTGGTTTGGTAAATTTTCAGATGCAATTTTCGAGTTTGGTCTTCTTCGATGTTAGACAGACCATTCTGTGTTTCATAGACAGACGGATGTCGGATATGTTCTATTGGTGGTCTGTGTAGATGATATTGTGATTACTAAAAATGATTCTGAGGGGATTGCCAAGTTAAAAAAATTTTTACGAGATCGATTTCATACTAAGGATTTGAAAAAACTCAGGTATTTCTTGGGTATTAAGGTGGCTCAATCTAAATAGGGTATTTATTTATCCTAGAGGAAATATGTACTTGACATGATAGAGGAAACAAGTTTATTGGGTGACAGACTGATTGATGTTCTTATGGATCCGAATTAAAAACTATTGATAGATGATGGTGCACTGTTTGAGAATCCGGGTCGGTATCGCAGATTGGTTGGAAAGCTCAATTATCTCTCTATTACTCAACCAGATATCTACTATGCAGTCAGTATAATAAATCAGTTTATGGAGTGTCCTAGATTACCACATTAGGAGGCAGTTACTCATATTCTGCAATATCTCAAACATGTTTTTGGCCTTGGATTGTTATATCGAGTTAACGAACATCTTAATGTGAAAGGTTTCTCAGATGTTAATTGGGCTGACTCTCCATCTGATTGAAGATCAACCACTGATTAATGAACTTTCTTAGGAGGTAACGTTGTCTCATGAAAAAGTAAGAAACAACCCGTGGTAGCAAGATTCAGTACTGACACTGAGTATAAGGCAGTGGCGCATACGACAAGTGAGTTGACTTGACTACTACACATCCTCCAGGAAATTGAATTTCCAGTTCAACCTCCTTTATAGTTGTTTTGTGACAACCAAGTAACTATCCATATCGCTGTCAATCTAGTATTTCACGAGAGAACCAAACATATTGAAGTTGATTGTCACTTTATTCTAAAAAGATTAAAACTCCATTTGTGAAATCTGAATATCAACTTGCAAATATATTTACCAAAGCATTGAGTCGTACATATCTTATAACAATTTGTTTCAAGCTTGGATTATATGATATATATAGTCCTGCTTGAGAGGGAGTGTTAAAGTATTAGGATATTATGTGTAAATATAAGAGGGTGTATATGTCTTTCTTATTATTGTATGTTAACTATAAATACAAGTGGTTTGTGAGAGATAGGTTATGTTTTTGATCAATCTCCGTCTTTCTTTAATATTGTATAAACTCTCTAAACTTAATAATACGCATTTGTCAAATAATAAACCCAGTCTTTGCCAAGTGGGAGTAGGAAGATACACTGATTATCTCACTCCTGTTGAATAGTATTGAGCCCACATTAGCTCTACTTTACTTTACCTAGACACTGCCAAGGAAATTTGGAATCAACCGACTTAGATGTATTCTAGTACGGGTAATCTTACCCACATTTATGAGGTGTGCAGGCATTAAATTGGACTTGAATAAGGACCTTGAGTCATGCAGATACTTTTCTAAGGTAACGGGGGTTTGTGAGGAACTTAAGATGTATCAACCCATCTCCGCTGGCTTCTCACGACTCACGTATGCAAAAGCAATGTGAAGACCTTGATGTAGTTCGATTTTTACTTGGTTTGAAATCGGACTATGAACCCATCCGTGCAGAGATTTTAGGAAGCCCTAAGCTTCCCTCTCTTCCTAATGTGTTTTTGCAGCTCCAACGAGCTACCTTGTGACTTGTCAGCCTATAGTTCCTCCGTAAGTATTGACCATGGTAGTGATCATTCAGCTTTAGCTACTTCCCATAATGGATTTGGTGGTTCCCAGGGAGATTGAAGTGGTCATGGCAACTGAGGTGGATCTGGTGGCTCTCGTGGAAGTCATGGGGGTAGAGGTGGCCAACTGGCCGCGCAAGTGCACTCATTTTTGGTCAAAACCATCACACTGTGGATTATTGTTGGGACTTGAAAGGAAAACAATCTATCTTGGCTCACCGGGCTTCTTATCACGAAAATGTTCCTCCCTTTGTTCCTTCTTGTGGGCCAACTCAGCCTCAGGCTTATGATCTTATTGTTGTTTCTTGGGATGAATATAAACAGTTCCTGTCACACAAACAAACCATGTCTTCTTCCGCTTCTACTTCTGCTTAGTTAGGTACTACATCTACGTGTTTACTATCTTCCACTTCGAGCCCATGGATCATTGATTATAGAGTTTCTGATCATATAACCAGCGCGTATGGCTCTTTATCTAATTTTCACCATGTAGCTCCATCCTGGAGTGTTACTCTTCCTAATGATTCATCCACAAAGCTTTCAAGTTTGGGCACTGCACCACTTAGTCCCTCATTATCCTTGTCTTTTGTTTCATTTGTTCCTCAGTTTTCCCTTAGTCTCTTATCTATTAGTAAGATCACTCGCTCTTTTAACTATTCAGTCACATTTATCCTTCGATTTGTCTTTCAAAATGTCAAGATGAAGAAGAAGATTAGTACGGGGCATGAATCAGGTGGTCTTTATTACTTTGACTTCGAGCTTCCTCCCAAAACACTCCAGACCTCATTGTCCCCCCAGCAATGGCATGGTCATCAGGACATCCATCCCTTCCAATTTTAAAGTCTCAAGTTTCTAGTCTTAGTTATGCGTCGTCATTGTCTTATGAAGCATGTCCACTTAGTAAACACCATCATATGTCGTTTAAGCCTAAGATTGATAACTATGTCTACTTCTTTTGAATTAGTTCACTCTCATGTATGGATCCCCCATAACTGTTTTGCAGCGGGTTAGATTCGATATTTTGTGACATTTGTGGATGATCATTCTCGTATAACTTGATTATTTTCAATGAAATCTCATTCTGAATTATTTTTTATCTTTTAATTGTTTCGTAAGCAAATTATGAAATAATTTGGCTGCAATATTCGTATTTTACGGTCTGATAATCCCAAGGAATACACTTCCCATCCCTTTTAGGCTTATTTTGCTCGCAAAAGCATTATACATCACACTTCATATGTTCACACACCAAAACAAAATGGTGTAGCTGAGTGCAAGAATCGTCATTTATTAGATGTGACTCAAGCCCACATATTTCATATGCATGTTCCTAGCCAATTTTTAGGTGATGTGGTCTTAACCACATGTTATTTTATTAATCGAATGTCCTCCACTGTCTTACATGGAAAGTATCCTCACTCCGTCTTGTTCCCTAATTCTCCATTGTCTTCCTTTCCTCCTAAAGTGTTTGGATGTGTTTCCTATGTCCTCAATCTTGATCTTAGTTTTGATAAACTTGACCCCCGAGCTACTAAGTATTTTTTTCTTGGTTACTATTGTATACAAAAGGGTTACCGTTGTTATAGTCCTACTCTTCGTCGATATTTCACCAATGTGGATATCACCTTTTGCGAGTCTACACCATATTTTTTTGCTCCTTTTGTTCCTTTTGAGGGTTCCATTGAAATCCACGGATCAGACCAACCTCCAGTTGATGGCAAATTAAAGGCAAAATTAGGAACGAACAAACCATCAGTTAATGGCAAGGACTAAGTAGGACTGAGATCGTCAATCCCCTATACTGGTCGAAAAGAACTATCAGCTAACACAATACGTGAGTTTGACGCACAAAAATTAGAGTAAGGATGACATATCAGACATATGAGCACCAGCACCAGAATCAATGATCCAAGAAGATGAAGTAGGCTGAGTCACAATGCATGATGTGGTGCCTTCATTAGCAGCATTGGTAGTAGCAGCAGAGAAACTTGAAGAAAGTGAAGACAACTTGTGAATGAGTTGTGTAAGCTAAGAACCAGAAGCACCTGGACCACCACATCCACTATATCCTATGGATGGACCTCCACGACCAACATTATTGGGCGAATCACAACCACCATTCCAAAACGCCATTAAGAAATCCACTGATGAATTATAACTCAACAAAATACCTTAAATTCAATCAACACAAATTCAAGGGGACAAATTAAGGCAAAATTGTGACAAACAACCAGAACACAAACCACATAGCCAAAGTGCCTAGGCACGAGAAAACCAACTATCGAAGTGCCTGGGCACCAGAAAACCAATTGCCCAAGTGAAGATAATACATGAGCACACCTTAAACAAACATAGAAGCCAAAAATAATGAAAAAACAAAAAATTTGGAACAGTCTCATCACTATCTAGTGGATGAAAATAGTGGTCGAATGGCCAGTAAAAGGCAAAAAACACACCTTGACCGCCCTAAAAGGGTTGGGCATCACAGGGAACCATGTTGAAGCTCTAGTCGGCACCCTAGGACTATGCTTCAAGCAACAAATTAGGGAGAATGGCCTCAAATCTGCAGATCAGAAAAGTAGTTCCATTTTTTTCACAAATAGTTCAAAAATAGAAAAACCAACTCAGACGCCTCAAAAAATTTTGAAAAAATCACCACAATTACTATGGCAAAATTTCGAGTTGGATCATAATTGAAGTCGCCAAAATTGTTGACGTCACTTTTCCGACAATGACATCATTTTTCGACTAACTTTTAGACGATTACATTAGTACAAGGATATAATCCTGACTGTTTGTACTATGTTGTTCTTGCAATTATTTGCTAAAAAGAGAAAAAAAATTTCTCTGATACCAAGTTAAAAGGAAAAAGTAGATACTAGGGTTTATGAAAGAGAAAAAGGGAGGTAGAGATTGAAAGAAATAATCAGCTATGTAGGCTATATTACCCTACACTCTTATTTATAGTAAACTAACATTAGAAAAATTATATTACCCTACACAACTAATAGTATAAATAAGAACTCAACAACCTAAAACTCCACTTAAATTGTTTTGTGACAATCGACCGACTATTTATATAACTTCAAATACTGTATTTGTTAAATAACTTAAATTTAAGGATCAACTTGCTCATATGTTTACCAAATCCTTCAGTAATACTCAGTTGAGATATATATGTTTCAAGCTGGGATTATATAATGTATATTCGTTAGTGTAAGGGGGAGTTTTAGAACATATAGGAAATCGCATTCTTGTAATAAGAATATACCTCAAGGGGTATATGCATCTTTTACATAGATTTGGATACATATAAATATATTGGTGAGAGAGACATGAGTCATACTACCAGCCTTTTCTATTCCTCTTCTCTCTAAAACCTACTTTCCTATTTTCACATGGTATCATAACATCGTTAATTGGTTCGCTCAAATTCTCTTCTTGTCCCTTTCTCTATTCTTTCTTTCTTTTTTGTTTTCTTCTCTTCTTTTTTGGCTGAGATCTATATGTGTTGAGTTTTGAGATCTATTGAGGAGTTGTTGATGGCTAGGTGTTTAGTTTCCTAGCCTAGTCGTTGTTCGTTGCCAGCAGAATTATTATTCGTGTTTTGCTATTGCACAAAAGATAGAATCGAGCCATTGATTGTGACCCGTATGTTATACGCATCCTTACCTCTGAAGCTAGGGAGTCTGTTTTTGATACTCAGACCTTGACACCCATCTTACAATGTTCCCTTCTTTGAAATTGAAAAAAAAAAATTATGAAATGGTCTAAATTCACCACCTTGGCCTGGGCTACGGGCGGGCTCACCTCGGATACCCTACTCTGGAGTGAACGATGACCCAAGGAAAGGAGAGGCCAAGCTAAAGGAGCCTTATGAGGAAACCAAGCTTTCTAGAACCCTTTGCCACATAACGACATAGAAGGGAAATCAAAGGCAGTCCCAAGGATGATAATCATACCCCTGATGGTTTCCAGATAGAGTCTACACCAGAATAAGGGTCACTCAAAAAACCAACCAAGTCCACCTAAACGACCAGCTAACCTCCTGACACACCCCTTGGCAATTTATCATTCTTCATTACAAGATCAACCCAACATAATTTAAGGACTACATCGATAATTCGAAATGAGGCCCTTTTATTTCTCAATATTAATGACAATTTTTTTTTTGACTGCATATCCTACTCAATTGAGAGTATGACTAATCCCCTTAATGTTTCTTGTGATATAGTCGATCTAAGATAGGATCTTATCAATTTTAATCGAAAAAACTCTTTCAACAGAAGCAATATTTACAGATAGTGTCAATAATATGTTGTAAGCAATACATTTATAAAAAGAATACAGATTTTTTTTTATACAGTCTGGTACTTCAATTAAGGTGTTTTCCTTTGTTCATAAGATCTCTTTTAAAAAATCTAACTATAAAAGTAAAGGCATCAATACCCAAATAAAATGTCATATTTCAGGAAACGTTCGAGATCAATACATTACCTTTTCAACATATCATTTTTACCTAGAAAAAATCATAAAAAAGGTTTGGTTTGGGCTTGCTAATTTTCTTTGCTGTGATTAGACTTTTATGGGACTTATCTGTGAGACTTGAACTAAATTTCTGATCTGAACAATATTATGGGGATATATATGAAATATGGCTCCTTGTTTGTAGGGGAGCCTAAAGCCATTACTTTAATGTCTATATAATTGAGCCGGCCCTTTCCTTTGGTTGACAGGGTGGTAATCCACCCCACTCGAAGTGCCATCACCACAGTTAAAGCCACACTCCCTGACTTCCACGTCAAGACGACTATAAGTACGTCTCATTTACTTGCATGAACAACTTAATATAATTGGAAGTATTGACGAGATAAGAAATATAGATTATGAAGAATCTTGCAGATATCTCAAGTCAAATTAAAATAAAAATGGGTGATTAAATGGTGTTAGATAGACCTCTCGATCTCGCCGTAAAGCTGAATTCCAGTTCTTTCAGGTCGATTGCTGCCGTTGTCATCACTGGAGTTGCAATAGACTCTATTGCAGTAGCTGGTATTACGATTTCTAACAACAGCGTGGCAATGATGATGAAAGCGAAAGTCATGGAAGGGGGTTCGTCTCTGGAATAAATTAGAGTTGGAGCATCGGGAAGCAACCTGCACATGCGGCGTCCACAGCCAACTACCCATATCCCTAGTATGTGAGACCGTCACCTGGCCTGATTTGGTCACTCTCCTCGTCTGTCTCTGCGTATTGGGTTTCTGGGTCTTTCGGGTAAGTGTACATGAGTTTCGATTTGCTCCTCTTTCTGTTTTTCTTTTTTTCTTTTTTTCGACGTATCAGTGTTTGACTTTTCTTTTCTTAGGGCCTATCTCAACCTAAGACAGACTAAATTGGTGCAAATTGAGATGTTCCCCGTTGAGTAAGATCCAAAAAAAATCTTATTTTGGGCATCAAAAAAATTCAAATTTTTACTCATATTTAAGTAAAAATAAAAATTTTTAATTTGGTATAAATTGTTCCTACGAAGAAACTCAAATTTAAATAAAAATAATATAAATTTAAAAAAAAAAAAATATATGATCATTAAATTTTTAAAGAAATGTAAAATCTCACAGAAAAGATTTAGATATAGATTTTAATCTCATTTGATTTAATATGAGTAAACATCTAGCATTGGAGAATATTTTTAGGAGATTTTTATCTAAATTTAAATTTAAGTTTAAAAAAGGATAAAAATTGGAGATACTCTTACACTGATTATGTCAATGAAACTTCTAAACAATTTTTGGTGTCAATTTAGTCTTTAAACTATGCAATTGACTCAATACAGTCTTTTTATCAAAATTCGTCGATAACTTTGACAAAAATGATTACTTACACATCACATGGGATAAAGATATAATATGGTTCAAGGCCACATGATGTATACGTGAGAGTTTTTGTTCAACTTAATAGTGAATTTGAACGAAATGATCATATTGAGTCAGTTCAAAGAGGACAAAATTAACGGACTTCATTCAGACAAACAGTATAACTAAGGAGCCCAGTAAATAATTAATTCTTTTTTTAACTGGTTATCACATATTACATAGCCTATAAACTTTTCACTTCAGGTAAGGTGGAGGATTTGTTGTCTAAAAACACAACTTAGTAATACAAGAATGTAAATCTAAGCTCATTTTCTCTCTCACTGGTCGGCTCTTGCAGCTGGAGAAGCTTACTTTTCAGCTATGGCGGAAATCGATAGCGGGAAAACCCTAAGCCTCCACGAGCAATATCTACTGAAAGGGAAAGAAAACGAAGAGAAGCTCGTTCTGGGTCCAAAACCTGCGGAAGAAGAGGTTAAGAACCCTGTAAGTGCTGCCTCTGACGAAGTTGTCGCTCAGAAAACTGAGGAAATCCCTGTTTCTGTTGAAAGTAGTGAAGTTTCCCAGGCTGGTGCTGCTGAGGAAGGCAGTGAAGCCTCTGATGTTGATACTGGAAAGAGCACTGAAAATGCTGGTGAAAGTGTAGTGGAGCCAACCCAGCTGCAGAAGAAAGCGGGGGAAGTACTGACCAGGAAACTCCGGTTGATCAAGAAGAGTCTGAACTATCTACAGAGATCAAGCTCGAGACAGCACCAGCAGACTTTCGTTTCCCAACTACAAATCAGACCAGGCATTGTTTTACCCGATACGTTGAGTATCATCGATGTGTAGTTGCTAAGGGTGAAGGTGCTCCTGAGTGTGACAAATTTGCCAAATATTATCGTTCTCTCTGCCCTGGGGAATGGATAGATAGATGGAATGAGCAAAGGGAAAATGGCTCATTTCCTGGTCCCTTGTAGATGGTGCCTGCTGGCATAGGATCATCCCTTGAGTGCAAACTGCTTCTGAATACACGGATGAATAGAGAAAGTATTTTAAACTGCTGATTAATAAAAATGTTGACTAGTCTGTTGAAACTAGTTCAAGTCCAAACCCATATTGCCTCTCCTACAACGAAGTTGTCATTTAATCATATTCTTGACGGAACTTTCTTTCCATCATTTTCTATGCTTTGATTGTTTTGTAACAGTAATGAGTCATCGGGTGGAACCCTGCAAGACAATTACACAGGGACCTCAATTTTCTATACATCACATAATAAGGATTATAGCTAAAAAAAAAATAGTAATACAAGAATGATCTAAAAGGATATACCCATCTTGTCAATGGACTTATCCAAATTATTTTGGATCGTCAAAATTAGGCATGTCTTTAAATCAAATGTATCCATATTCATATAACGATTTTTATACTAATTTTCATTTATGTAAGATAACCCTCCTCATTGATTGTATAAAAAGATAGACATTAAAGACAATGAGAGAGACCAAGTTATATCACTTTTTACCAATGAGCCTTTGTTCCAATAGTACTTTTTATCTCGTAAAAATTTTGTCTTCTTGAGGTCAAGGATTCAAGTCCCCCTCTCCTTTACCCTTCCCCCCCCCCCCCCCCCAAATAAAATATCACTTTTTACATTATGTTTGAGCATAAAATATAAAAGTTCAGTAATATTCAATGTATTGATACCTGACATTTTAAATTTATTGAGGAAGTGTCACATGGCATAAGTAGAAAAAATGTAGAAGAACCACATTTGAAAAGAATGAGGTAATCAATTGGGAGTTATCATTAGATAATCGTCGATGGAGGGGAAATTGTCAATGGAGATGGCTATAAAAAGAGCATTCAATAAAGAAGAGAACATATGTCAATCCCTCCCCCCAAAAAAAAAATAATACCAATAATTTGGACATTATTAGAGTAGTTTTTAGGCTATTTTAGGAGCAATTAGTATTATAACTAAGGTTGTTTCATTGAGTCTTTTGTAATTGAAATCCTTTCAATTGGATTAATAAAAGAATTATCTTTTATTAGTTCTCTTTTTTTATTTTGTCTTCACATAGTGAGAATCGTCATCGTTTTTGTTAGATTATATTTGTAATTGTTAATTTCATGGAGTTCATTGTAAATTTCAACATATTCCATGGTCATGATACTATCAAGTTCCAAGTCCAAAAACATCATTGAAGAAAGGATATCAAGCATCAAAGCAATATCATTCAACCTCTGTATGCACCTACACACTTAGAACAAGGTAATGACCTAGACACCTAAGATGAACCCTTAGTTATTTCTAACTTCGATTGATTATGATGTAAATAGAATTGGAAGCAATTTGACTATGATTTCTACGTGATTTAAAAAAAAATTCTAAATTATTTATTGAATTTTGAAAACATAATTTGAGTCAAAAATCGGACCTCTCTTTGAGCAACATCCTTTAGTGCTCAAGAGGACAAGTTTTTACATGGATTATGCTTAAAAATCTGTAGGGACCGATCTATACTTGCTAGCCTTCACTAGAACTGTCTCTTTATAACTTAGGGAAGAAAATGAAAAAAGACCCCAAAAGGCAAACAAGGCTCGCTCTATGAGCTCGTTTGAGCGGTCCTTCATAGTCGCTCGATTGGAGCTCATGATCACTTAAGTAGTGCTTCCCTTAGTCGAGATTAAAATGTGATTTTCATTCCAGCGACAATCACCCTATGACTGTCCTCCCATCGATCGGGTGGTCATTCACGAATCTGAGTTTTCTTTTTTATTAAGACTACCTTATTTTGGACTTATAAATAGAGAGAATTTTTCTCACACCTAGATTAAGCCTCTTGTGAGATTTCTAAAAGAGAAAATTATCTTTCTACCTTGTGTGCTTCCACGACAACCTAGATCCCTAAGATCCAAAAGGCCACTACTAGAGATTCTACCCAACCTTATAACTTGGAGAAGAAGATCTTGATAGTTTGATAAACCTATTGATGTGTGCATATCGAGGATCATTAGCCTGCTCATGACTGCTCGAAGCCTAGACGGACCGTACAGTGGGGAAGTCCAAGGGAAGCTATACTAGACGTTGAATGAGGGCCTTCGAGAGAGAGGCAGTAAGAAAAAGAGCATCTAACCATGGTATTAGTTAAAGTATAAGACTCAAGTACTTGTATGTTGACTTAGAGACTAATACATTAGGCTTTGGTGAATCGAGAAAGTTTCCCAAAATTTTTCTTTATGAGGGTTTTTTCTCGTCAACAAATCACTTGGGTTATGTACTATTTATCGTATACACATGTGATTATTTGCACATACGCGCACTATGTGTTTGATATTTTGATTATTTGAATATTCATTCAACCATATTGTGCAATTAGCTTTGGATTTTGAGATCAATGTGAGATTGATTACAAGTGAATTAATTTAATCAATCGCTATGGTAAAAGTGAGTTATGGTGACAAAAATGGTTCTCACATTAATTGTTATATCTTTATAAGGCGAGGTAATTATGGTGGTTTAGGTTTTAATTGAAAATCAATTAGACTAAAATTGAAAAACATATTCACCCCTGCTCTAGGTAAAGTGTCTATTGCTCCATGTGTATAATCGTGAGGGAAGATCCACATCGGTTCCTCCTCCTAGAACAATAATTGGTATCAGATAGCGGTTGCCATGATTACATAGACACTAAGTGTGCATTGTTTGTTTTTGTGTATTTGCCTAGTTATTTGCCTTCAAGAGATCTATCATTACTACTAGTTAGTTTTGAATGGATTCTCAAAATGAAGGTGGTTCAATTGCACAACCTCCTCTCTTTGATGGTTTTAATTTTACCTATTGGAAAGCTCGCATGAGAGTGTTTTTTTTTAAAAAATCGAACAATGAGAAAGTTTGATTGACTTTGCAAGAGGGTTAGAGCCCTCCCACTGCCACCACGCAAGTTGAAGGTGGTGATTGAATTGAAATTCCTAACGAGTTGGTCAAGAATTGAGATCAAATTGGTGAGGTGAAACTGAAAGGCTTGAATATGATATTCAATGTCATGACACCCAATAAGTTCCAATGGATCGCAAATTATGAGACTTCAAAGAAGGTGTAAGACCCTGTACTAAAATTAAATAAAAATACTAATATCATTGTCAGGAGTTCATGACGTGTTCCACGTTTCGATGTTGACGAAATGTCAACCAGATACGTCGCATGTCGTGGATTTGGAGGATATTGAAGTGCAAGATGGAGTCACCTATGAAGAGCAGCCGGTGAAGATTCTTGATATCCAGGAGAAAGTGCTTCGCAACAAGGTAATCCAGCTGGTGAAAGTCCTGTGGCAACATCATGGCGTAGAGGAAGCAACTTGGGAACCGGAGTGGGAGATGCGAGAGAAATATCCATATTTGTTCGCTACTTGAGGTAAGTTTCGAGGACGAAACTTTCTTTAAGGGGGGTGGATTGTAAGACCCTGTACTAAAATTAAATAAGAATACTAATATCTTAAGAGTTTTCCAAATATGAATAAAATGAGGATAAAAACTTAGAATCATTGTTGAAATATTAATCATGAAGTTTGAGTTTCGAACGGATTGACTTTTGGGTCAAACTTAATTTTTTTTTTTGGATGTGTTTAAGATTGATAAGGGTAACTAAATAAATATATTAATTTTTTTTTTTCAAAATAACATTACCATTGAATTCGGGAGGTCGGAAAACATTGGGAGAGGTAATATGGGATGTATTAGAAGTTAGGAAGTATTTTAGAAGTAAAACCAAATTGGAGTGAAATTGGGTAAAAAGGGGTGATAGACACTGCTTAGTATTTTGATCATAACTTTATATTTTGATGTCCAATTGTTCTGAAATTTTGACAGGAAATATTAGACATCTAGGGCTATAAAAGTGTATTTCATGAAAAATTTCCAATTCGACCTCGAAATGGGTCAAAACTGACCTGGAAGTCGCACCAAAAATCTGTGAACAGTACGAAGGAAACCCGATTTTTTCTGAACAGAAAATATCGGGTTTTGCTCGATTTTCTTGCCCTATAAAAACCTAATGTCGTCCCTTTAGCATTCATTTCACCCCTCCAAACCCTAGGAACCATTTTAGAGGAAGAGAGGAAGATAGAAATACCAATCAAGAGGGATTTATACCTTGTAGAAATCAAAACTTCAAATTCTTCAAGAATACATTCTCCTCCCATTTTCTTCCATTCTTGCTACCCTCTCACCCAAATCTTTTGAAACCCTAGGAGGAGAAGATTAAGAGGAAAAGAAAGGAGAGCAAGAAGGTCTTGAAGCTTGGGTCTTAGCTTGGAATCTTGATTTAAGGTAGGGGATTTTCTCTCAATCTCTCACATTGAGGCTAGATATATATATATAGATATATATATGTATATAGATATATGTTTCTTCACTCTCCTTCTCATATATATAATATGAAATACATGATTCTTGTTCTATTTGTAATAAATGTCATGTTTTGAACAATATGAAGGGTGGGTAACCACCAAAGCTCTATTGATTTTTTTTTTTTTTTTTTCAAAGCCCTAGTTTTCAAGAAAAGGGGATTTTCTCCTAATTTCTTCTTTGTCTTTGATTTTAAAACTTTAGTGTTGAATATTGTATAACACAATGATATAGATTACGATCTCTTGCATATTTTCTTGGATTATTCGATTATATGACAAATGTGAAAACAAAATTGGGGATTTTACTATATTTGGGAAATTGTTGTGAATTGTGAATATTCTTGATTTCCTCATTGTATGGTTGTTGTGATGGACTTGGATTACCTTCGAGAGATGCCGTAGAGTGTTAGAGGTTAGTCTATCCCAATGGGGGGTGAGATGGTTGCCTAATGCTCGTAGTGGATCGTTGTTGTGCTCGCGATCACTATTGTTCACATATACACCGAGGAAAAGGGTTAGTATACTAGACACCTTGGGAGGATTTCGTCAATGCCGTAGGAGACGGTACACGCCCTTCCTAAAGAGATTTGTGATTGTTGGTTGGAATTGGTGGACTAGGCATGATCGTTAGGTAGATTCACGAGAAGCAATCAACATACATGGTACGGGGATGAACCAAAAATACATGGAATCGGGAGTTGGGTCGTTCTTGCCGATGCATTGGTATGGGACAATGCTTAGGGAGAAGCCCTTCTTAAATAGCTTAAATTAGAATTTTGTTTATCGATGCTAAACTCACTTTATTCTTTTAACTGATTATTGCTATTGTTTAAACTTGAGATCTCTTTTAAAATGTCACTGTTTTCATTCCAAACCTATATATATGTTAGTTGTGAAATGAGACCGACCGTTTGCTATGTTTTTCAAACCTTGTTTGAGTTGAGAGGATTTTGCTACAGAGCTTCATGCTCACTCCCTACAAATAAAAAATTTTCAGATTTCACACTTGAGGAGGAGTTAGGAGCCGAGAANTATATATATGTATATAGATATATGTTTCTTCACTCTCCTTCTCATATATATAATATGAAATACATGATTCTTGTTCTATTTGTAATAAATGCCATGTTTTGAACAATATGAAGGGTGGGTAACCACCTAAGCTCTATTGATTTTTTTTTTCTTCAAAGCCCTAGTTTTCAAGAAAAGGGAANTCTAGTTCATTTCTGTTATTTCCGCTGCGTTATATTATTACATTTTGGAGATGTAAAGGCCAAGATTAGACCTATTAATTTGGGATGATAGTGTGGATATGACATATGATTAATGCAAGTTTATTTTATGATGAAAAAATGGACCCGGTGTGGTCAATTATAATATAATTGTACAGGTTGTGTTTTGGGTAGAGCTCCCCGTACAAAGGAGACTCTGCCTAAATTTTGTTAAAATATGAATGGTTGATGAATGAAACTTTCGTCGTGATGAATTTTACTTAATGCTCTCATACGGTAAATGATTTTTAGAATGCAATGTCAGCCACGGGGGTTTTTGGGGCGTTACAGAAGGCATTGGATATTCTTGTGATTTCACACAAAAGAACTACAATGGTCAAGATGTTCTATCTCCAAAGATACACCTCACAATTTAAGATGTTGAGGATGTAAGATGAAGAAACTTTTGGTGATTTTTATGCCATGTGATATTGTTAATTTTTCCTTTGTATTAGGTACCAAGATCGACGATTCTACTGTTAAATGAAAAATCTTGAAATATCTACCTAAGATATTTCATACTAATATGACTTCACTTGAGACAAGTGTCAACATGACCACGATATCGGTCGAAGACTTAGTAGAGTCAATTTTGACTTTCAAGATGAACCTTCTTCTACCCAAGAAAGTGAAAGGTGTTGCTTTAAATTCAAAAATTTTAAAAAGAGGTAAATCCGAGTCACCCCATTTGCGAGAAGAGGACATAGCCTATTTTGCGAGAAATTCAACAAATATTTTAAGGCTAATGGTGTTAAGTCCTCAAGGTAGAAAGAAAATACAAGTAGACCAAGTCTTTCTAGAAAGGGAAAAGAGAGTGGGGCTAGATCTTCTAGACATAAGGTTAAGAAGAAGGGGTAAGACCTCTAATGCTATGAGTGTCGTGGGTTTGGACACATGGCTATGGAATGTCCTAATGAGAAGAAAAAGGACATGTCCAAGGAGAGGAAAAGAGCCTTAATGGCTAAGGTGAGTGAAAGTGAGTTCACAACGAGTGTTAACTCTTCTTCTTCAAGTGATGAAGCGAACTTCATAGCCTTTGTAGGTTCATATTCCTCTCCCTCCCCCTAACGAGAAACTTCCAAGGAAGAAGAAAAGAAAGTTTAGTCGAGTCCCACTACAAATGTAAAAGACTTAATAGTGAAAGTCCCTTCTAGTGAGAATGAGATCGAGAGTGTTAAGGACCTCCAAGATGCTTATAACAAGTTATACAAGGAGTGTCTAAAATAAGGAGAGAAGTTGATTTCATTGAGCACAAGGCTCAAAACTAGTGAAGATGTGAAAAAGACACTTCATGTGGACTTAATTAAGTCCAAGGCTTATATTGTTGGGCTTGAGGAGGAGAAAAAGTCCATCCATGAATAGGTAAGCTTCCTTGAAAGAGAGCATAAAAGGCTTGTAGAGTCTAAGAAGAGTCTTGAGTTTAAACTTATAAAATTTGATAGATATTTTCACTAATAACAAGAGCTCTCGAAAGGAATTTCAAAAGCTTGATAGGATGTTGGCTATAGGGAAAAGTGGTTGATATGAGAGGCCTAGGCTATACAAATGAGAACACCACCCCCACTACCTCCAAGATCGTGTTTGTGAAATGTGAACTTAACCCATCACCCCCACAAATAAGCACAAGTCCTAAAAAGTCTAAGAATGGTAAGGGTAAGAATGAAAAGAAGCCGGTTAAAAAAATACCTAAACCAAATCAATTGTGTGTTTTATTTGTGGAGAGTATGGTCATTATATTGCACATTGCATTCAAAATAAGGAAGTCTTAGACAAAAATCTTATGTATCTAGCTAACCAATCTAAGGTTTTGAACAATCAAGTTGTTAATTTCTCCAAGCTTTTAGAGATGTCACATAAGTCCAAGAATAGTCATGCATCATCATCTAATGAACCAAAGGCTAGAGTGCCCTTCTATCCCTAAGGTCAAAATTATCGACATACATCCGGAGAGAAGAGAGTGAGTCACCCTCCCATTCCCCTACCTAACTCGAGTTTTAGGAAGGGAAAACAAGTATGGTTGACTTGGGATTACTTTGAGAAATTCACCATCTCAAACAAGTTAGAGGCTTTGAATGCTTATAGTAAGGTCTTGGCTCCTATGAAGTAGGAAAGGTGAGTGTATGGACCTAGGTGATCTTTTATGCATTTTATTGAACACCCTAGGTTCATACTTTGTTTGTACATATCTTTTTTTTTTTTTGGTTTATTTGCTTTTTTTTTAATGAGGAAATACAAAAACAATAGAAATATGAAAATACCAAACAAAAGAAAATTGAAAAATAAAAACAAAAGAAATATAAAATTTAAAAAAATTATTGATGTCAATTTTGACATTTTTTTAGGATTTATGATAATAGCTTTATTGGGTTTTCCTTTATTAATACCATTTTTATGCAATTTTTTAATGAACATGCGTTAATTGAGAAATTCAAAAATATTGGAAAATAAAAGGCCAAAAAGATTTTCTTTTGTTTATTTTTTGTTTCATGATCATGGTATATTCACACTTTGGTTTGCTTTGAAATTATTCCATCCTTAAATCAAAATTGAAATGTGCATTACTATAAGTTAATATTAGGGGATAGATAACTTAGTGACATTAATCTTAGTGCATAATTCATTAGTCAAAGTCTCTTTTATCCTAGCGTGCTTGGATTGTGCTTACTTTTGAAAGAGTCAAAACCAAGTATACGCTTGCCATTCATCTTCAAACTTAGAAGTTTGATTAGTTTAAACAATTAATGATCTTAAATGACTCTAAGTGTTGGTCATAGTTGAACACATAACTAAAGGTTAGTTAAACCCCAATTCCTTAAAAGATGCCGAAGGCCAATTGTGATAAAAGAGCCCAATATGGCCGAATATAAAAAGGTGAGACATAAAAAAATGGCTAAAAAAAATTGTACTTGAATTGTAAGAGTACTTATGCTTAATTGTAAATTGCTCATTTGTAAAGTTCATTAAGCTCATGATTAGAAGCATACATTAAAGGTAGGAAATTCACAATTGGGTTGATTGAAGCCATAGAGTGGAAGAGATAAAAGAAAGGGAGAGTTGTTAGAAAGAGAATATTTAGGACCCTCACTAACTGATCATGTATTCACTGAGACAACGCATTAGGATTTCATGATAAACTTGTTAATGATTTAATCTAATTGGAATCCTTTTTTGTGTTGGAAGTTGATTACACACACGATGCACTTGAATTAATCCAAGTTGAACAAAATTTGAACATGTGTGAGTGAAATTGAACCAATTGAAGAAACATTGCTCTTGGATGCATGAAATTGAGTTCAATAACTTTGAATATGCCTTAGAGTAATGTTTTGAGATGATGAATTTTAATTGGATCTATTAAAAGGTGAATTTGTGTGATTTTCATGATTATTTGAAATTTGAGCATTTATTGTTTAAATGTGAAAATTGCATTTATTTTTGATCAAAATTCATCCATGCATTGCATTAAATTACATTTAGGCTTTATTTACATCATAGCATGCATGTTAGGACTCATTAGAGTCGGTTTGAAGTGAGTTTGACTACAAACAACATGAATGCTCTATTTCAGGGCTTGCCCGAGTGGCCAAAGAGCTTGCTCAAATGGTCTACATCAGGATTCAACATTGCTTACTTAAAAGGACCGAATTGTGACTGGAATTACTCATTTTCACCACTTCCAAGCTAGAACTCACTCATTTTCTAGCCTACCTAACACATTTTATAGCTAATAAAGCATAGATTGAGAGAGGGGAAGTGTATTTTTAGAGAATGCCTTGGAGAGCTAAGAAGTGAGCTATGGTCCAAGGCGCTAGAGGTAGAGGTCGATTCTAGACTCCACAGTATCAAGATCTGTATAGGAGATAGTTTTCATCCAAATCTGTGTTAATCAAGAAAGGAGTGGACACCATTGGGGTAAGTCATCCTTCTATTCCTGTGAGCTTCGAGTCCAGAGGGGTGGATCACCTATTTATAGCACCTATGCCTACAAATACCACGTGAGCGAATAGTGGTTTGGTCCTCGTAAGGCACCAACCTCACTACGAGTGGTAGGGAACCTTCAAACCCACATAGAATAAGAAATGCATCTACCTACTCTATGATACCCGGTCAACGGCCACCCACGATCATTCAAACATCCACACATGAGTTACAATACCAACCAATTTCTCAAATTACAAGTAAATCAAAAACTCTCAATTCCATAGGTATTTTTCCAACAGAGCAATTCAAAAAAATATAAAAGAGATCATCAAACATATATTTTTATTGTTCAAACTAAACACTAGAGTCTTCAAATCAAGAATAATGGAATATCAAGGGTAAAAATCTATACTTCTTGAAAAACTAGAGTTTTGATGTCAAGAACAAGGATTTTTATGGCTATCAAGCCATTACTTCATTCAAAACATGGTAAGGTTTGCAGAACATCAAGAAATCTAAGATTTAGAGTCAAAACACACATACACACACACACACATATAAACCCTAGCTTCAATGAACAAGAGTGAGAAGAAACCCCTATATTTTTTCCTTAGTGTTATGTGAAAAACTAGAAGATTTGATCCACTTCAATGTAAAAATCCCCCTTGATCATGTGTTTCTCCCCCTCTTTCTTCCTCTCTAAGGCTCTCTAGGGTTAGAAATGTTGAAATGAGACTATGGGGGGCGGTCTTATGTATTTGTAGTAAGAGAAATAGTCCCATGTGCATGATTCTGAAACTTAGATTCATAACTCATGTTCAAACGTCATTTTGACATTCAAACATCGGTAGTCCAAATTACTGCCTCACATTCGAACGTCATTTTGCATTCAAACGTAGCGTGTTCAATTTGCTAGCTTATGTTCAAACGTTATTTGGCATTCGAACGTTGCTTTGTCCCAGTACTTTTACTCTTCCATCAGAGCTCTATCAAACACAAAGCATTGGGATTGATTGTCGTTCGAATGGATCCTCATGTTCGCATGTCATCCCATTTTCAGCTGAACTTCCAATGAAGTTTTGGTCCATTTAGAGGCCGATTTGGAAAATTTTCTTTAAATACTCTTTTGTAGATCTTGAAGTCTAGTGTCTACTGTAAACATTTCAGAGCAAATGGACATCAAAGTAAAAATTTATGGTCCAAATACTAAGGCAATGTCAAAATTCTTTCTACCCAAGTTCTATAAAAAAATGTGCTTTAACTCCGGAATACTTCCTAACTTCTAATACACCCTATACTACCTCTCCCAATGTTTCTCGATCTTTCGGATTTAATGAAAATCTTATTTTGACCTAAAAATATTTTGAACTTACCTAAAAGCCCCTCCCAAGCTTAAACACCTTCAAAACTTAAATTTTATAATCAATTCATCCCCCAAGTATTCATTTCTACTATTATAATCTATATGGTTCATTCTTACGTCATTCCATATATTAGAATTACTAAACAATTATATTACTATATTAATATAAGCATGTGAGGGTTTACAATATGCTTCAAGTGTGCCAAAGAATTGGACAAACTAGATTCTATACCATTGGATGATATGGTGAGAAAATTCACAAATGTCAGTAGATTGGAAAAGATCTTTGATGGTGTGGCCCATGAATTTTCCAACTCCAAGAAAGGCACCAACATGGACATGATCCTTATCATTTTCTTGAGAATTAAGGTACTTTAGGAAATATTAGTTATCAAGGCCAAGCCAAGAAAGAATGGCTACAAAAGACCACTTTGTTGGACCATCGACAGCCAGAGAATGTGTTTAGCAAAGAATCAGGAAGCAAGAACATCAGGAAAGACAGAACTAGAAAAGAAAGGGAGGTTTGAAATCATAACAAAAGCTGGATACAAAAAAGCCAATGCTCCTGAGGTTCATGATAAAAAATGACACCATGTATAACATCCAAATTTCCCCTCTGGAGCATGGTACCAAGCACTGAGTAGGACTCAAAAAAGGAGGGAACAAAGAAAATTGGTCGCTTGGATGAGCAGGCAAGATCCAACTCCTCTTGAGGCCTATCCAAAACTAGGTCCATCAACAAGGAAGAAAAATCCCGCATAGGGAACAAAAAAAATAGATCAGGGAGGTCCAGATAAAATATAATATCTTAGATCAGAAGATTATTGAATTCAAATAGATCCTGGATCTATCTGAAGGAGAACTAGAGAAGATACTAGAAAATCCATTAGCAAAAGGAAAAAAAATAGAAGACAATATAACTCTAGACATCCACCTCAGGTTCCACGTTTCCCTCTATTGGAGCTTCCCAATGTGCTTGTTTATCTACTCCTAGCTCCTCCTCTAGTACATAATCTAAAAAATATATTGTTTGTAGGGGGTGAGCACTAAGTTCTGTAGCAACATTCTCCCAAACTCAAATAAGGTTTATAAAGCAGGCAAAACAATCGGTCTCATTTTACAAATATCATAGACACAGCTTTTGAGGAAAAACAGGGATAATTTAATCTCAAGTTTACACCATGGCAATAAGTTAAATGAAAGGAATAAACGAGTGAAGAAATCAATTTAGTCATGCAATAGCATCATCTCATATTCTCATGTATGTTGGTTGTTTCCTATGAATCTACACCCCGATTCTACCTCGTTCACCCACCATAATCACACAATCCCCAAACATTTTAGGAAGGGCGTATACCGTCTTCATGACATTGACGAATCCTTCCTAGAAAAGGTATACCATCCCTCAGCCTCAAACTTACGTGAACAATAGAGGTTGCTCTCACAAATAACAAACCACTACAAGTGTTAGGAAACTATCTCACCCCCATTGGGATAGACTAACCTCTAACACTCTACGGTAGTGCTTGAATGCAATTCAAGTCTATCACAACAACTATACAAGAGATGAAAACACAAATATTTTCTCAAATCACAATGAAATCCAAAACCCCCATTTTCCATAATATACATTACAAAAGCACAATTTAAGAAAATAAGCAAGACATTATCACAAATATCATTTGTTGTTCAATACAAAGCACTAGAGTTTTTGAAATTAAGAACAAAGGAACAATCAAGAGAAAAATCTATTTATCTTGAAAATTAGGGTTTCATGGCAAGAAAAGCGATTTAATGGTTATTCAACCAAAACGTTGTTTAAAACATGGTAATATTTGCAAGAATATCAAGAATCAAAGATTTCATAACATACATACAAGATTTAGAGTCAAAAGAATACATATATATGTAAGCCCTAGCCTTAGTGTAAGAGAATAGGAGAAACCCCAACCTTGGTGTTCTTGAAGAAATCTAGGGTTTTGATTCAATCTAAGGCGTAAATCCCCTTTGATCTTTTATTTTTCTCTTTCTTTCTTCCTCTCTAAGGTTTTCTAGGGTTTGAGATGTTGAAATGGGGATGGAGGCGTCATTATGTATTTATAGGGTGAAAAGTGGACCCCATATCGCGATTTAAAATTTCTGGAACTTACAGAGCGCACCGGTACGGTCGGTTCAGGTTTGCCTGTTTTCTTTGTTTTTCATTTCTAATTCATTCCAAACCCTTCCAAAATCAACCCAAACTTATACAACATACATTTGGACATCAAACATAGGTGGTACAAGTTCGATTACAAAAAAAAAAATCATATATTTACTTGCTATATATTAAAATAAAAGTGTGGGGGTTTACAAAAGGCCTTGACAACATTTTTTGTGGTGGATTCATCATTCAACTTCAATACTCTCCTTTGGGAAAGATTGGATATATACCAATGGTTGTGTGCCATCATCCTTGCATCATGCATTAATATTCCTTACAAACAGAGGTGATGAAGGCAAAAAGAGAATGGAGGTGCATTAGGCTGATACTAACTCTTTCTTTATGGATGTACATAATGTAGAATTTTAGTTCTACCATAAAGCTTAACTTTAACTGAGTGTAGCAACTGCAAAAGAAAATTCAACAAGTATGTTGAAGAAAGTTTACAACAAATCTGCCTTAGTTTGGCCAGGCATGGTTTCCTACAACCATGGCTTGAAAACAAGGAATTCAAAGAAATTAATGGATAAAACCTGCAAGAGGTTATCGAGTGACAAGATGGCTGCCATTAAAGCCACATTGACAATGTTATTTTCATATACCTTGGACAAAAGAGTGAAGACATTGGGAGATGCCTTTGTCGATTGGGTTGAATGTGTGCTAGAAAGTGGCGCAGAAAAATAGAAACAAGAACATAGGTGTGAAAAATCTTCAGTCTACACTTGTGAAGCTTGATGATGTAGAGACATATGTTCAATACCCTATAAAGGAAGTTAATCTAGGGGATGAAATTGATAGAATGCATATTATATTAATACAACACTTGGAGCATATCAAGTAGAGGTCGATTGAATTGCTAAGACAATTCAAGGACTACTTTGCATGAAGTTATGAGAAAAATGTTTGGCTTGGACAGATCATTGGTGGAGCACATACTACCAATTAAGAGGAATTTTCCTCTTCAAAAGAAACCACCTAGAAGGATGACCATTGAAGTTACACTTCTAGTCAAAAAGGAGATTGAAAAGTTATTGAAAATAGGCTTCACAAGAATTGCCAAGAATGTTAAATGGCTATCTAAGACTAGGAAAATCAGGGTATGCATAGATTTCAAAGTTTTAAATGCTATAACACCTAAGGATGAATATCTAATGCCTGTGGCAGATGTTTTAATTGATTCTTCTGCTAGACATGCTATTCTGACTTTCATGGATGAACGTGCTCTATAATAAGATTTTTATAGCATGAGAAGATGTCCATAAGACTGCCTTTAGATGCTCAGGTGCATTGGGTACCTATGAATGGTTAGTAATGCCAACTGACCTTAAAAATGTAGGGACCACTTATCAGAGAGCAATGTGTAATGCCCCAAAATTCACCCTAGAAGGCATTACTATGTATATTGTATCTAACCATGAGAGCATACTAGAGTACCATTAAATAAATAAAATCATTCATAATCCAACATTTGAGCAAATAAATCTCCAAAGAAAACATAAATAAATCCTTAACTTAAGTAAACCGTCAAATCTAAACTTCACAAGCTAAAATTCATTCTCAAGATTTCACATCTAGATTCACATCATGATCCCCTCAGCACCCCAATCTACCAACTCATCTAACTCTAGATCTTTATCAACACTAAAATTTGAAAAATATTATGGTAGGGTGAGCAAAAATCCCAGTAAAAAAAATCTTATCAAACCCAAACAAAGTTTAGAAAATTATAAAATAGGTAAGCCTCACTTTGCCAAATAATAGGTAAATATTTGACATAAAATAGTGGCAATTTATACGATTCAAGTTCATGGCAAACACAAAAAAATTCATGCATAAATAAGATCATAGCTCGCAAGACAAATGTCAACACAATCAAATATATATATCATAGGCTAACACAAACCCACAGAACGAGAACATCTTAGGCCACACTCACACACCCAATCAGTAATACAATTCTCGCAAGAATGACATATTTTCAAGAAGCCCGTATACTGATGCATCAGCATTGATGTAACTTCTTAGGACTAGTATAATAACCCTCCTCCCAATCACAGTGAGCAAATAGTAGTTTGGTCTTCCAAGACACCAACCCCACTACAAGTGTTAGAAAACTTTTAAACTCCTCAAGGTAAGAAACTCATTTAACCCATCTATGATACTTAGTCGATTGCAACCCATGTTAATTACACCTACTAATACATGAGATACTTTCTATAATTTTCCAAGAAACCCAATCACAATCAAGAATCATATTTTCATAACCTTTCCAAAAGGAATAATTCAAGAAAACATATAAGAGCTATTCAAGAAACAATTTATATTTCTCATAACCAAAACTAAGGTTTTAGAAATCAAGAACATGCAAATTTTGATATAAAACATGGATAAGTTTGGTTATAATTCAAGAACTAAGGGTTTTCAATTAAGAACATATGATTTTTGGGACTAAAACATGTATTTAGATGTAAATAATCTATTATTCAAGCATTTAAGCATTTATTAAAAAATAAATATAAAAAATTTGTAGATCTATCACATATATAGAATAAAAGTTAAGAACTAGATTTAAAATCAAGAACGGATAGATCTTGAAAGTAAATTATATATTTTGTTCAAAAAATGAATCATGGATTTAAACGAATGTAAAAATATTATAGACCAATTATTTATATCATAATAATTATGAAAAAGATATATTATATAACCCTAATCATCAATGAATGAATCTGAGAAAGAACCCCTACATTGATTCTTTATATCTTGATCCTAATGTATTTTGTTGCTATTATTACGCATTAATCCTTCAAGGTTTTGCTCGTTCTTCCTCTTTTTTTTCTTCTTAAACTTTCTTAGGCTTCTTGAGGTTGAAAAATAGGTAAAGACATTTTAGATCGTGGCATTAGAGTATTTATAGGCTGAAAAATGGAGAGTTTCTGTCCAAATGCGGGTGATAGTCTGTCCCCAACTTTCATCTCGATTTTGACTCTATTAGAGGTCGATAAATATTTGTGAAATATATTTTTTTAGCCCTTGAAGTTGAGTTTCTATTGTCAAAAAATCAGGTCAATTGGATATCAGGGTAAAAATATATAGACAAAATATTAAGGTCATAACAAATTCCTTCTACCCAAATTCTCTCTAAAATAAGTTTTAACTTCAAAATAATTTTAAACTTGTAATACACCCCATATAACCTCTCTCAAGGTTTTCCAACCTTTAGGACTCAATGAAAACCTTATTTTGATCTAAAAACCTTAATAAATTTACTTAGCCACCTTTCTCAAGTTTAAAATCTTCAAAACTCAATTTAACCTGAAAGTCAATACACTTGAAATTTAAATTTCACAATCAATATTTTAACAATGATTTTAAGTTTTTACCATCATTTTATTCATCTTAGGAGGACTCTTAAAATAATATTATCCTTATTTAATTTTAATACAAGGTTTTACACAATGAATTTGATTTTTCATGATATAATTGAGAAATCGATGAGGTTTACATCGATGATATCGTATTCAAATATGATGACCAAGAATAACATTTGAAAAATTTTTGGAAGGATTTCTAGAGAATGAGAATGCACAAATTAAAAATAAATCTTTTAAAGAGTGCATTTGGAGTTTCTACTGGCAATTTCTTTGAATTTTTAGTCCACCAAAGTGGAATCGAGGTGGATAAAAACAAAGCTAAGACTATCATAAAGGCCCAAGCCCCATCAAATAAGAAAGAATTGGAGAAATTCATAGGTCAAGTGAATTTCCTTAGAAGGTTTATATCTAACATTGCATAAAAATAGTGGTTTTTTCACCTTTCCTAAAACTAAAGTCAGAGGTAGATTTCAAAAGGGAGGCTGTATATCAAAAGACTTTTGAAAAAAAATCAAGGAATACTTGAAAAAGCCTCCAATGTTGATGCCACCGAAGGAAGACAAGCCATTGAAGTTGTATATTTTAGCAATAAAGAAGTCCATTGGCAGCCTTGCATAAGCTAATGAACAAGGCCATGAACAAACAATATATTACTTGAATAAAATATTAAACAAAGTTAAATTTAATTACTCTTCAATAGAAAAAGCTTTGTTTGACTTTATACCTTTAAAAATACAATTAAGACAATATTTAGTTTCATTTACTATTTGTATTATTGCTCAAAATTATGTAGTTAAATATATGCTTCCAAGACCTCTATTAAGAGGCAAAATGAGGAAATAGATTCTTACTTTAACAGAATATTTTTTTCAATATGTGACACAGAAGATAGTTGTAAGACCCTGTATTAATGATTAAAGAAGGGTAATATTGTAATAATATTTATCCTAAGGTGAATAAAATGATGGTAAAAAGTTAGAATCATATTGAAAAATTGATTATGAAATTTGAGTTTCAAGTGTATTAATGTAACACCCCGCATTTTCTTTTATATATGTATATAGATATATAGTAAATAATTGTGGTAAAAATGGGGATATGTGTAGTGATGTATGTTTGAATTTGGTAGAATGAAAAAGGGATGAACAGTGCACTGGCTGTAACATCAAGCTCGATTTCGACCTTGATGCAGTCCATATCTCTCAAAACTTAAAACATGAAATTTGTAGAGCTCTCTCTTAGGATTCCATATCACCTTGAATCATCTCAATCGGAACTAGGAGGAAGGAGTTATGTCCATATTACGAAGTAGTGTCTACACTGTCCAAAAATCTGTCCGGCAGACTACCTTTCGCTAATTTCATCATAACTCTTTATTGGAAAGTCCGAATTGTGCACCGTTATTTTTGTTAGAACCCTAACTCGTATATCTTTCCAACCATATAGGTTACACCTCCTAGAAATACCTGAGTCAAATCAGTTTATTCTATGAAGTTGACCAAAAATCTGCACTGTGGTGCTGCTTGGATAGTAAAGGGTTGTGCTTTCTTATTAGACCTTGAAGGTGTAAAACCCCATATGTTTACATTAATATATTAATGTACTTGTTTAGTGATTCTTCTATATGTAATGACTTAAGAATAAAACATATATATATTAAAATCGTAAGGATATCACCTATAGTAGTTCGAAGGAATAAAATAGAAATTTTAATGTTCCAAGTGTGAATTTATTTTAGTTTTGAAATAAATCATAAAAAGCAATGTTTTTAGGTTAAAATAACATTAAAAATGAATCCGGAACGTCGAAAAACCTTAGGGTAGTCGTATGGATCAAATTGGAGATTTCTAGTGGCAAAACTGTAATTTTGAAAAAAACTCAAAATTTAGCCATGAACAGTGAATTGCGCGGACTGCTGTGTTTAAAACACAGAATCCAGCCAATTTCTTCCATTTTTTCTCACATCTCTCACCCCCAAACCCCTTAGCACCCTTGGGGAAGATAGAGGAAAGGAGGAAAGGGAGAAAGGAGGTCATTAGAGCTTGGGTTTGTGGTTTGAAACTTTGATTCAAGGTAGGGGTTTTTCTTCCATGCTTGTCCATTGAGGCTAAGGCTAATATATATATATGTTTTGACTCATACTTGTATGTATTTGCTAGGAATTCCTTGTTTCTTGGTTTTCTTGCAATTATGGCATGTCTTAAACAAAGTTAGGATTGATTACCCATGAAACTTCTTTTATAGCTTTAAAACCCTAGTTTTTGGGGAAATATGGAATTCTCTTTCTACATTTGCTCAAGCTTGGTTTTGAGAACTTTAGTGCTTTGTGTGAGTAATGAAAATGATGTGGTGGTGATCTCTTGTATTTTCCTAATTGTTTATTGAAATTGCCTCATAATGGATTTGTGGATCTTTGGAAATTTGCTTGTAAATTGGAGATTTATGGAATCCTTGGTTATGTGTGATGATTGTTGGGATGATGTGATCTTGTATGGTTGTTGGAATGAACATGGATGAGAGGTTCCTTGTAAGGATGCTCATTCCATCTCAAGAGGTTCCTTGTAAGGATGCTTGAGAAACCAAATCTTGAGGGTGAGAGGTTCCTTGTAAGGATGCTCACACCAAAAGAGGACAGTATGTGATTTTCTCAAGAGGTTCCTTGTAAGGATGCTTGAGAAACCAAATCTTGAGGGTGAGAGGTTCCTTGTAAGGATGCTCCCGTTAGAGAGGACAATATGATATCATGTGTGGGAAATGATTTATATTTTGGCAATGGATGTTTATTAGCACTTGGTTGAAATTGCTCCTTTCTATTACTATTGTTACTTAAACTTGAGATTCGTTGAAAAATGCACCCGTTTCATTTCAAATTATGTATCTATGCTATGTTGAAAAATGAGACCGACCCTTTTATATATTTTTATAAACCTTGTATGAGTTGAGAGGATTTTGCTACAGAGCTTCGTGCTCACCCCCTACAAATAACATTTTCAGATTTCACACTTGAGGAGAAGTTAGGAGCCTGCCCATTGGGAGACTCCGCTTGAAGGGAATGTGGATCCCGAGGTGGACGCTTAGAGCGACACTTTTATTTTGTTCTAGACTAGATTATACTTAGAATATCCTTTTGAAGTCTAGTTCTTTCTTTTTTGTTATTTTCGCGCGTTATATTATTACATTGTGGAGATGTAAAGGCCAAGATTGGACCTATTCTTTTGGGATGATAGTGTGGATATGACATATGATGAATGAAAGTTTATTTTATGATGGATAAATAGACCCGGTGTGGTCAATAGTTATGCATATGTGGACCCGGTGTGGTCAATTGTAATATAATTGTACAGGTTGTGTTTTGGGTAAAGCTCCCCGTACAAAGGAGACTCTGCCCAAATTTTGTTAAAATATGAATGGTTGATGAATGAACTTTCGTCGTGATGAATTTATGTAATGCTCTCATGGGAGGAATGATTTTTAGAATGTAATGTCACCCAAGGGGGTTTTTGGGGCGTTACAATTAATTTTCGGGGTAAATTAAGGTTTGAAGATGTTTGACCTTGAGAATGGTGACTAAGTAATTTTATAAATAATTTTAGGTCAAAATAAGGTTTTCATTGAATCCGAAAGGTCGAAGAACATTGTAAGACACTACCTGAGTTCTATTAGAAGTTTAGAAGTATTCTAAAGTTAAAACCTATTTTGGAGAGCATTTGGGTAGGAAGGAATTTGATATAATTTTAGTATTTTTGGCTATAAATTTTTATTCTAATGTCCGATTGACCTGAAATTCTTACCATAAAAACTAGACTTCAAGAGCTACAAAAATGTATTTCACGAAAATTTCATAAATCAATGTGTAACTAGGTCAACATTAAGCTGGAAGTCAGGGGCAGACTATTACCCAAGCTCAAACGAAAATTCTCTATTGATTTAGCCTATAAATACTATAGGGCTGCAATCTAGAGTGTCTTTACCTATCTTTTCAACCTAAGAACCCTAGAAAAGTTTGAGGAGAAGAAAATGATGAAGAATGGGCTGAATCTTGAAAGATTAACACGTGGTAATCGCAACAAAATATGTTAGGATCAAGATCTCAAGAATCAAGATAGGAGTTCTTTCTCAGATTCATTCATTGATAATTATGATTATATAATATATCTTTTTCATTATTATTATGATATAAATAATTGATTTACAATGTTTTTACGTTCTTTTGAATCCATGATTCATTTCTTGAACAAAATATATGATTTACTTCCAAGATCTATTCTTTCTTGAATTAAAAACCTAGTTCTTGATTCATAATCCACTTATGTGATAGATTTACAATGTTTTCATATTCCTTTTTAAATACGTGTTTCAATTGTTGAATAAACACATGGTTTACATCCAAATACATGTTTTACATCAAAAGATTTTAAGTCCTTAATTACAAAACTGCAGTTCTTGATTTCTATCAATTCAAATATACTTTCTATGGAATCTCTTGCATGATTTATTGAATTATTTCTTTGAAAAAGTTATGGATCAACGTTTCTTGATTGTAGTTGAATTTTATGAAAAATGTTATTTTTATCTCTTGTATTGATGAATGTGATGAGCGTGGGTTACACTCAAATGCATATCGTGAAGTGTTAGAGGTTTTTCTACCTTGAGGGGTTTGGTGGCTGCCTAACACTCGTAGGGGGTTTAGTTTCTTGCAAGAGCTAACCACTATTTGTCCATGTAAGTTCGAGACTGGGGCTAGTATACTATGCCTAGGAAAGGATATGTCAGTACTAATAAGTCGGTACACGTCCCTCCCAAAGTGTTGTTAGTGTTGTGGCTCTGTGGGGATTGATTTGAGATAATTTGTGTTGTGGGTGGGCGAGATAGGTTTGGTGTATAGATTCACAGTAGTCTACCTACATACATGAGATATTATGTTATGAATTGTGTTTTTTGTGAATGATTTTATTCTATTATGAACTCTATTATTTTATACCGTAAACTTGAGATCTCATTAATGTCATTGTTTTACTTCAAAATTGTATATATTATTTTACAAACTGTGACTTACCTATTTTCATGATTTCTAAACCTTATTTGGGTTTGAGAAGGTTTTCCTACTGGGCTTTATTGCTCACCCTACTATAACATTTTTCAGATTTTAGTGTTGAGGAGAATCTAGAGTTAGATGAGCCGGTAGATTGCGATGTTGTGGGGAATAATGATGTGGATCCAACAATGGAAGTTTGAGAATGAATTTTAGTCTATAGAATTTATATTTGATGGTTTACTTATGTTAAGAATTTACTTATATTTTTTTTGGGGATTTATCTAATCAGATGTTGTATTATGAATAATTTTATTTATTTAATGGTACTTTAGTATGCTCTCATGGTTGGATGTTGTATAGATAGTTAATGCTTTCCATGATGAATTTTGGGGCGTTACAACAGTAAAATGCTAAGCCTTGGTTTATTTCTTATTAGACCATCCAGTGTGTTCTTATTGAAGAAGACATATTTGAAGTGGGTTGCATGGAAGTAACACCTTGGAAACTAAAGTTTGATGGTTCCAAGAATGAAGAAGGTGTAGGAACTAGGATTGTTCTCATGTCACTAGATGGAAAAATGTTCCAGTTTGCCTATTAGTTAGATGAAACCTTGGTTTTGCCAAACAATCAGGCTGAATATGAGGCTTTAACCATAGACCAAGAAATAGCTATAAACATGAAATTCTAAAACCTGGTGGTTAGTGGTGATTTACAGTTAGTAATTTGACAGGTGTAAGGTTGTTACAAATGCAATCATCCTATCCTAAAGAAATATAAAAATATTGTACAATCACTTATTTCATGGTTTTGAAGATTTTTAGTTTGAACATGCTATGAGTTTCCACAAGGGAGAAACCAATGAAATGGCTCAAGTTGCCTTTGGACTTAGAATTCCATAAGGCATGAATGAAAGATAATTAGTAGACACAATGTTTATAAGAGCCACTATTGATGGCTTCAATAACAATGTGGTCTTGCAATGAATAAAAAAAAAAGGTTCTTTTGTATTGATTAAAAGACCAAATGATCAAATTACATATGTACAAGAGTAAAAAAGGGCCATAAGTATTGTTTGGCCTTTTAGAATACTAGGGCAAAGGAAAATAAATCTTGAAGATATCCCATTCATTCGATAATTGCCTCAGTTGTTGTTGAGATGCTTCAAACTTTTCGCTGAAGCCAACAGTTTGTCATTTCCATCTTGGTAATTGGCCAGCAATTCTTTAGTTCTTAGGAGCAAAGCATCTGTTTCTTGTCTTATTCTAGCTATATTTTCACTTATCTTCAATAATATATCCTTGAGTAACAAGACAACATCTTCTTGCCTCAACTTGTCCTCACTTTCTTGGTTTGAAGTAAGTTGAGGGGCAAAGTCTTTCACAGAATCGATGAAGTTCATTTTGATTTTGACTTCATCTTGAAAATAATGAGTTTGTAAAATCTTGGTTTGTAGATGATTACTCCTATGGGCCACTTGTTGTTGTTGTTGCTCTACGAAATAAGTAGAAGAGAAAGTAGAGACTTTGGCCATGCAGGAAACCACGGTAGAAGGATCATCTTGGATAAGATAGTCGAAGAGGATCTCAAACAATTTGACGAAGTGAGTGAGAACTATAGTTATCATAACTTGATTGGACAACAAACCAACAGAGAGATAGGGTCAATGGTTCACTAATTCAATCATTGGGTAAACTGATCAGATTGGTCGCATAATAAAAAAAATAAAACATATTATTAATAATGATGAATATACCAAAAAATTTGAATATGTACAAAAATAACATTTTTATGCTATGATAAATCAAATAAGAACACAAAAAATAATAATTTTTGAATCACCTATTTTCTTATATAATTTATAAGATCTAATATAATGACAACAATCTACAAATAATAATTGCACATTGACATAAGTAGTAATATTGTGATGAAAAAAAAGATAAAAAAAATGGAAAGAAAAAACTATAAAGAAATAAGAGGATGACTAACTATATTGCTATAACATGAATTCCACATCGAAAACACATTGCAACAAAGAAGCACTACGCCTTTATAAAAGGCAAACCAAAGGGTGACCTGCTTTAACTGTGTGGCGTTGGCTTGATAGCCACTTGCTAGCTAAGAAGTTTAAATATTTTATTCCAAATCAATGGGTGACCTACTTAGATTGGTTGAACAGTCCGGTTTACACCAATTTAATAACAATTTGTTCGGTTCAACGGGATTTTTAACAATATTTTAAAACCAGCCCGGCCCAGCGGGTCAACCCCGAAGAATCGGTGCCTAAGTCAGGCCGATTTCTCAATTATATCAGTTGAACATTTGGCTCGTTAGAGAACCATTCAAACTGGCCCAAATTGGTCTATATTTATGAACCCGTTGCAAATTGGTCCGGTTTGCACAAATCCTCCATCTCTTTATCGAAATTTAAATATTCATATTAGTTCTTAAATTTTAGTGGGTCCACTACTGACACCGTACCATGCTATTAAAGCCAATGCCACAAGTTATTTCTTAGAGTTCAATGAACTGCTTTTATAAGACATTTAGTACTCAACTCTTATTGTGTGTTCCGATGTGGGATGAGATGTTAGGGTATTTAAATTGCCATGAGCTAATTTTATTTTTCTTCCAATATTTTTTTGGAGTCATCACATTGTTAATGTTTTTATCAAATATTTAATACTTAATAGTGATTTTTTTTTATATTCTATCAAATTACCACAAACATCTGTGTAAACATTTTAATGAAATGAAGATATTTTTATCTTTTTATTTCTTATACTATAAAATAAAACATTTTATTCTTATAACTATTATATAATATTTTAGCATATTTACTATTATTTCTAATTATTTTTTATTATTAATTATTTAACTGGTTGAACCAGTGACCCATTAACTCGGCCTCTTTGCCATGTTGATGTTCGGGTTGGGTTTAAAAACTATAGTTTTTATTGGTTTGATTTATCACCAATTTCAGTTGTCCAATCCTATGGTGAAAACTCTTTCTTTAAAGGTAATTCGATGACAAAGAGAGAGATACTAGAAGATACACAGTTAACTACCTTTATGAATTATTTTCCCTTCTAATAGATAGCCTCAATATCAAAATCTGACATTGAAATGTGAGAGGCAGATTTGGGCATTTACTGCAAAGAAAAGAAGAAAACTAATTAAGAAAAGTAAGAGAGTGCACATACAAGTGAAGCAGTAGAAGCTTACCTAATTCACAGAAGAAACAGATGAAAAAGACTTCTTTAACTGGTTTGTTTGGCCATCAGGATTGGCTAGGGTGATATCAATAGGAGCTGGAATTATAGAATCCTCACAAGCAATCTCTTAAAGAATGAGAATTGTCTTAGTAGGAAGATCCCACTGAGGAGGTATAGAGTGACCTTCAAGAGGTAGATGAGGCATATATTGATTCAAAGAATTGGTAACTATTATGGTTGACATTGGGGTGTCTCCTTGATTCTCTCAAACAATATTATCCTCTTACCCTAAAGCAATTGAGGAGGAGTGCTCGGAGTTACTATGCTTTGGTGGCAAAATTAGTTTCCTGGTTCCTCTCTAAAAAAAGGGAGATTAGCTATAAAAAGCATATTAAAAAGAAGGAAGTTTAAGAATTAGAAAATTATAGTCCTTACTTTGATAGCCAATTTAAATCGTTTGCTAGATTGTTTGGATGTGGGGATAAGTTTGCTGATCAACACATCTCTGTTGTTGGTTATAGAAAGGATCACTTCCTCACCCTCCTTTAAAGAAGGATTACATTTTAGTGGTTATGAAGAATGGTCCACAAGAGTCACTTCTTCTAGTCTATTTGAAGAAAGATGATCACTTTTCTTCTTGCGAGGAAAAGGAGTTTTGCTGATTTCTTGCTCATCGATAGTATGTGTTATTAGTGCATTATTAGGTGCTTGGGAGGATTTAACCTTTTTTGAAGAATAAGCAGTAGCATCATGAGCATCAATGGCAAACTACATTATTCTGGAGAAGAACCTCTTTGTCCTTTCTTGTTTGGCTCCTAAACCAAGATGGTTTCACCCTTGTTTGGGTTAATAGGAGGAGAAGGGGGCAAGAGCTGGTTTTTTAGCATATTTCCTATTTCGACTTGGTAATTTATGAAGTTAAGATATAGCTGATTAGTAGTTAAAATTAGCATCTTACTATGCATTTTTATGACTAATTGTGCTTCGATAGAGTTTCAAAGNTGCACAAATCCTCCATCTCTTTATCGAAATTTAAATATTCATATTAGTTCTTAAATTTTAGTGGGTCCACTACTGACACCGTACCATGCTATTAAAGCCAATGCCACAAGTTATTTCTTAGAGTTCAATGAACTGCTTTTATAAGACATTTAGTACTCAACTCTTATTGTGTGTTCCGATGTGGGATGAGATGTTAGGGTATTTAAATTGCCATGAGCTAATTTTATTTTTCTTCCAATATTTTTTTGGAGTCATCACATTGTTAATGTTTTTATCAAATATTTAATACTTAATAGTGATTTTTTTTTATATTCTATCAAATTACCACAAACATCTGTGTAAACATTTTAATGAAATGAAGATATTTTTATCTTTTTATTTCTTATACTATAAAATAAAACATTTTATTCTTATAACTATTATATAATATTTTAGCATATTTACTATTATTTCTAATTATTTTTTATTATTAATTATTTAACTGGTTGAACCAGTGACCCATTAACTCGGCCTCTTTGCCATGTTGATGTTCGGGTTGGGTTTAAAAACTATAGTTTTTATTGGTTTGATTTATCACCAATTTCAGTTGTCCAATCCTATGGTGAAAACTCTTTCTTTAAAGGTAATTCGATGACAAAGAGAGAGATACTAGAAGATACACAGTTAACTACCTTTATGAATTATTTTCCCTTCTAATAGATAGCCTCAATATCAAAATCTGACATTGAAATGTGAGAGGCAGATTTGGGCATTTACTGCAAAGAAAAGAAGAAAACTAATTAAGAAAAGTAAGAGAGTGCACATACAAGTGAAGCAGTAGAAGCTTACCTAATTCACAGAAGAAACAGATGAAAAAGACTTCTTTAACTGGTTTGTTTGGCCATCAGGATTGGCTAGGGTGATATCAATAGGAGCTGGAATTATAGAATCCTCACAAGCAATCTCTTAAAGAATGAGAATTGTCTTAGTAGGAAGATCCCACTGAGGAGGTATAGAGTGACCTTCAAGAGGTAGATGAGGCATATATTGATTCAAAGAATTGGTAACTATTATGGTTGACATTGGGGTGTCTCCTTGATTCTCTCAAACAATATTATCCTCTTACCCTAAAGCAATTGAGGAGGAGTGCTCGGAGTTACTATGCTTTGGTGGCAAAATTAGTTTCCTGGTTCCTCTCTAAAAAAAGGGAGATTAGCTATAAAAAGCATATTAAAAAGAAGGAAGTTTAAGAATTAGAAAATTATAGTCCTTACTTTGATAGCCAATTTAAATCGTTTGCTAGATTGTTTGGATGTGGGGATAAGTTTGCTGATCAACACATCTCTGTTGTTGGTTATAGAAAGGATCACTTCCTCACCCTCCTTTAAAGAAGGATTACATTTTAGTGGTTATGAAGAATGGTCCACAAGAGTCACTTCTTCTAGTCTATTTGAAGAAAGATGATCACTTTTCTTCTTGCGAGGAAAAGGAGTTTTGCTGATTTCTTGCTCATCGATAGTATGTGTTATTAGTGCATTATTAGGTGCTTGGGAGGATTTAACCTTTTTTGAAGAATAAGCAGTAGCATCATGAGCATCAATGGCAAACTACATTATTCTGGAGAAGAACCTCTTTGTCCTTTCTTGTTTGGCTCCTAAACCAAGATGGTTTCACCCTTGTTTGGGTTAATAGGAGGAGAAGGGGGCAAGAGCTGGTTTTTTAGCATATTTCCTATTTCGACTTGGTAATTTATGAAGTTAAGATATAGCTGATTAGTAGTTAAAATTAGCATCTTACTATGCATTTTTATGACTAATTGTGCTTCGATAGAGTTTCAAAGATGACATTTCAGGAGAAATATTGTACAAGGGCCTAAAGTCAATGCATATCAAACTTTCATGCAACAACTGTAGGTTTTGGAAGAAAATTGAGAAGCTTGAAACAAGACATGAACGTTCGAATGCCAACCCACGTTCAAACACCATCTTGAATTATTGGAGGACTAGATTGCTGAGATGATGATACATGGCGTGTTACAGTTAGAAGAAAAACAAAGAGGTACTTGAGTACCATGTTCAAACGTCAACTAACGTTCGAATGTTGACTTGAATCACTTGAGGACCCCCTAGAAGAGTGTGTTATTGCATATGGCCTGTGGAAGTTTCTCTCACAGAAGAACAAAGGCCACTTGAGTGGGAAGTTCGAATGCCAACTAACGTTCGAACGCCCATACTGGGGAGCACGTTCAAACGCCAACTAACATTCAAATGTCGTCCCCAAATAGGCTGCAGAGTGGTCGATTTTCTATCCGGACATTGGGGCTTTCACATGGAATTGGAGACCTTGCACTATTCTCTCACCCTCCCTTGCCCCCTCCTCTTTGTCTATAAATACTCCCATTGTGGGAGCTTACGAAGGGTAGAAAAATTGTAAGAGTTAGGCTCAGACTTAGACTCACATTCATAGTCTTACATAGAGAGAGAGAAGATAGATCATCTTTGGTTGAGGTGGAAACCCTCCAAAAATGACTAGCTTGCTTCTACTTTTATTATTAGTTTCATTTGCTTCCATTGTTTGAGCTTACTTCTTCCCTTAGAGGAGTGAAAATCTTTCACTTTTCTAGAGCTTTACCAAAACCGTGAAGTGTGAAACGTAATTCACTCATTCTTCATCAAAGATTGGTTCCTTGTGTAGTGTGGTTTACTTTGTAACCCCTCTACTTGGAGGGAGAAACATCACTCATTTTTCTAGTTTTACCAAAGCCATGAAGAGTGGGTAGTTTCTCATTCACTCTTTAATAAGAGGTAATGGACATGTATAAATCATCTGAAAGTTATATTTGTGCATTCGTTTATGCCTAATGCTTTATATTACACTTGCTTATTGAATGATTGAATGCATTTAGCAAAGATAAGGTACTTTGTACAACCATGGGTGCTTTCTATGACATAGATGATTCTTGCATAGAAAGACCCATTAGTTCTAGGCAAGTGCCCCGGCTAGATCTTCATAACTACATTTTAATTTTCACCATTATTGTGCTTCATTTAAAGAATGGAATATTAATGCAGTGGTTCGATGTCTTGTAGAAACACTTTTTTGTTTGTAGATAGGTTGAGTATCGGCACAAACAATTCTTGTGAACTTCTTCAAAGACATCGGAATCATACTGTTAATTCTCACAATCTATCTTTATCTTCCGATTAACTTCATGTTGACATAGGGGTTAATTGAGTTATCAAGTACAAGTATAATAAACCAAACGATTAACTACATGTTTAGATCCTCAAGCTAAAGGGTGGTTGTTACATTCGATAACTTATTATCTTTTATTTAAAAAAACCCCTTGGAAAGAATCTTATATTTTATCTAGGAAATCTCATAACTTCAAATCTCAAAGGTTCCAGTCACTTGGTCTCTATCACTGTTTACTTCAAAACACCAATAATAGTTCCCTATGGATTCGACTCTAAACTAACCAGATTATTACTACAACTTGATCGCCTGCACTTGGATGTACACATTTCAGATCAAGTCAATAGCCTAAGGGAAAAGGGAGATAAGTTGAAAGAACCAGAAAAAAATAAAATATACCTGCAAAAAGAGCCTCGTTTGTCTGTCGATTATCAAAACATAGGCTTGAAACATATTCATCAATGAAATAAGTAAAAAATCAAGGCTAAAATTTGTTTGCTACCATTATGAATGGAAGGTAAATTGTGATGGACTTGAGTTGAAATGAGAAAAATAAAAGGATTCCAATGACTTCTCATAAGCTTGAGAAATTTGGAGAACCAGGACTTTTGACTTTATGTTTGCCGTCTCACTTGCAGACTCATCGATGGTGGGATGCATGAAGGGAAAATGAGTATTTTGAGTCAATCCAAATTGTTTGGCAAGCTGACTGGGCTTGTAATTTTCAAAACTGCAAATAAAAAATTTGGAGGTAGACACATAGCCGTGTATTGGGGGATAGCGAGGCAATAGAATACTACCCCAAAAAATACGATACAACTCTATGGCTTCTTTAGAGGGAGTGTAGAAAAGACTGGAGAAGACAAGAATCTATGGGTATAATTTAAGGTTTGGTATTTAAGGCTTGACAAAGGTTCAACGGGCTATATGTTAGGAAAATAGACATAGAGCCAAGCCTAAGTAAGCCAGAAAGGTCCCTCATAATTGGCAGTGATAGTATTCGCTGTCAAGTTGAATCGAGCCCTATACAATGTATGTAAAACAAAAGGGGATAAGACAAGTTTTTTTATTGGCAAGTTGGATGGCCATTACAATGTATTTCTTGGTAACTTTAAAGCCAAGATCACAAAAAATAAATCAACAAAGTCAATGGAGGAGGAAAGCGATATATACCACCAATGAGGGAACAGAAGATTGAGGGGCAAAAAAAAGATTAATTAGATCATTATATCCTATATTGGAAGGGAGATTAATGAAGGAATGACTAGTATTAGTGAAGATACAAGTTGTCACACCCCGACCCAGAGACAAAAAATTATATCCAAATTCGATAGAGTGGATCCCACTTCCAAATACACACATGTAACTTGTACATATAAATTTGCTTTAAAAAATATAGTAATATAAACTGATTAGTTACAATAACATAACTTTACTCCCTTTTTATCCCAACCATTCTTTTACATGAAGTAATACTTTTACAACCGTAATTTAGTACAATGTATAGCTCCCCAATTAAAAGACTCTGTAGCTAAACAAAATGTCCTCACAGGACAAGGGAAACCCACTCCCCTCTTATACTGCCTAGAATCATCAGTGGAAATCCCCTTTCTCTTTATTTATTTGAAAAACATACACTAAGGAGGGGTGAACATGCACGATCAGTGAGTGTATATAAGCAATCAACAACAATAACAGTAACAGATAATGCTTAAACAACTATTACCTTCACAATCAATTCAACTGCACTTTATATAGTCAGATATATGCTTCTTTGTCTCCTTAGTAAGCTTACAATACATCATTGCCAGTTAGCATTCCATTAGAGTTATCTCAATACTTGTCACTCAACCGAACTTGCCTCGTAGACTATATCAGCCACACAGGCTATATTCGCCACACACGCTTCATATTTGTCATTTTGACAATATCGGCCCCACCAGCTATATAAATGTTATTAATATATAATTCGGCAGTAAGGTTCCTCTTAATAATCATCCACCACATAGTAATCACAATCCTATTATGACTAACAAGACAAACCTCACAGCTATTTATTAACGACAAAAAACACAAGCCTTTAAGGCAACATCATTCAACAATCATTCATATTGTATAATAAGTTCGTTCACCCAATCACATATTGACTCACTCGAAGCCATATCATTACACAATCCATAACATACAAAACACATTTAAACTAATCTCATGCACAAAAAGAAAATACACCCACATCAAGTCCAGATGTTGCAGGATCCCCATTCTCGAATAAGATCGTAAGCATTCTTGTTATAGGAGTCGACATCTCCGTTCATAGCACACATCGTAATTAACACATATAAGTACCTTCCACACATGCATTTAATCTTAGTTATGCATTGATAGCTATATAATCATGCCTAGGTTAGCATATCCTAAACTGTATTCCAAATGGTGCATTCTTAGCCACCCTAAATTTTACTCATATTGTACCTTCCTTTCTCATCTCAATTCTAGTTTAAATCCTCATTCCATGTATTTTTAAGCCATTAAACCCATAAGGAACTTATTGTAGATCCTATAAATACCTTGCTAAGGTTTTAGATCATTTGCATAAGATCCTATATGTCACACCCCACCCCAAAAAATAGTACATTTTTTTTATATTTGGAGGGTGGACCTCAATACTTCATAATGATATACTTATAAAAATTTAATCCATAAAGAGTTATTTTAAACTCAATTGGACCTCTAAGGGAAATTTGAGGTTAATTGGACGAAATCCCTTCATTGCTAACACCTTATTTTCTTTACTAAAATTAGATATAACCCATTGGTCATGTATTTGTAGATAAATTATTCCATTTTCGATTGCTTTTAACCCAATAGAATGTTTTGAAAAGTTCAAAGAATGGATGATAAAAAATTAGCGGATTTGCAACAAAAGTCATTATTTTAATCCCACTTTCAAATGGCCACCAACTTTTAGGTACTGGAATCTATGTGGTTAGTAAGATCTTTGAGTTTAAGTTATAACAAAAAAAAATGGTGCATCACTTGGAGTTTTCTAGAGAAAATTATTGCAATTTTTCCCATGGACACCAGTGTAATTCCTACCGATTCTACGAGGTATCGGTTCTACCTTTGTAGAACTAATTCTACAAAAAGGCAAAACCCTTGGTACAGATTCTACACACTATGGTACTAGTTCTTAACTGAACTAAAATTGCTAGTCTCGGTTTAAACACCTACCTTCCCTCTCTTTTCCACACCCAACCACTTATAAACATTAAACCATTCACACCCTAGCATCTAGTTACCCAAAACACATGAATTACATGTAAAGCTTACACACCAAAAGTTTTCCTTCACCAGAGTTTCGTCGGAGTCTTTGGGGATTCAACCTTAGACTCTTGAACTCTAACTTTACCCAACAACCCCCAAAAGCACCCTAGTTCACCCACAATCATCCCAATTCTTATGCTTAACTATTTCCCATGAAAATTATGAAAGCTAAGAAATATTTAAGGAGATGATTTTCACCTTGGTGAACTACCTTGCTCTTCCAAGGCAAAGCTCTCCATCGGTTTTGCTTGAAGTCTTCCAGCATCAAAAATGAAAAAAACTAAAGCAAACAATAATAACGAATTCGAAATTATAACCAAACATCAACAATTGGTTCTATACCCGATTCATAATTAGAGGGTTTCTCTGGTCTTTTGCTAATTGGGGCTAAAACTCTAAAAATGAAAAATGATTCCCCGCAAAAATCAAACGATTAGCTGCAAAATCAGATGATTCTCCACGAATTTTATAATGTATCTTAATTTTCCTTAATTTTTCTTATTCCTAGTCATAGTCAGTCCATTTCTTTTCTAATGCATTATCTCTTATTTTATAGGTTCCTATTCTTATTTCCCACTCTTTTTCTTCTTGTTCTTTTTCTTGAGCTCATGTGGTTGCATGCAAGAGTAAAGAAAGCCTCCACTAGTTCCTCTCTTGTTTGAAATACTTTGCTCAAGACAAATGTTCTCTTGCATGCCTCCTCTAAGGCATAATTATAGTATCTTCCCCTTAATTCCCATTTAATCAAAACTCCACATTTCAATTCCATTAGCTAACCAAATCAAACACTACATTTTACATTCCCTTACTTAAACTCAAGTTTAGATATCGAAATTTATAGTTAACATTTCCCCCATGTTCTCTAGGTTTCCCAATTCTTACTCTACGAGCAATACCAATTTTTCATTTAAATATCTGACACTTTTAAAATATAATGTATGCATGTTCGAGTCTCACACAAGCGTTTACCTCTATACCTATTGATGGAAGCCTCGTTAGATGAACAATATGTAGGATTATTTGAGACATCATTTCAATGGGAAAAAGCATGACATTACAAGATTGAGACTGAAAACATGCGGTGGCACTAATTCATGTGTATTTCACAAGTGGAGAGTGACTCGTGCGTAAAGTTAACAATTTTCACTATGCCTTTTTGGACTAATTGTGCTTTGATGGAGTTTAAGTAATGAAATTTCAGGTCCTAAATTGAACCAAGGCTCAAGAACAACGAAAATCACACTTGAATGTAACACCACCGTAAAAGGGAACAAAATTGCAGAAGGTTGGAACAAAGCAAGGACGTTCGAACGTCAACCCACATTCGAACGTCCTCTAGAACCCTACCAAGACCAGCTGCTAAGACATGGCGTATTGCAGTTAACAAAAAGAAGAACCAGAAGTACTTGAGTACAACATTTGAACGTTGTCTTGAGTGACTGAGGACCAAGTTGCTGAGTGAACAATAAAGGTTGTTCAAGACGTATGGCAGTGACCAAGTCAGTGACCACATGCCACTTGAGAGAAGAAATCAAACGTCATCTCACGTTCTAACGCCCTCAAAGAAGACACAGACAACATTCGAACGTAATCTCACGTTCGAACGTCCTCGAAGAAAAGACAGACTTAACGTTCGAACGTCAGATCACGTTCGAACGTCCCCCTGCAGACTGCTTGCAGAATTGTTGATTCCCATGGGTGGCAAACACTATTCACTCATCCTCACTTATCTCCTACCCCTTCCCCTTCCTTTCCTATAAATACTCCCTTGTTGAGAGCTTAAGGGGAATTCTTCCTCTTGTAGAGAAAGGAGGGAACAATCTTTATTCTTGTAAAGTAAGGGTGTTTTAGTAATCTAGTTCTTGAACATTTCATGTTTATGCTTGCATTTTCCATTTATATCAACCATATGGAGGCTTAGACTCCCTTTGTAGTTGAAGTCTTTCATTTACTTATGCTAAGTCTTTACATTCATGTTGTGACAACCATGATGGAGGCTTAGACTCCCTTTGTAGTTGTACTTGTTTTTATTTACAAAGTATCAAGAGAGGTAGTTCATCTTTTGATTGTGGTGGAAACCGTCCAAAAGCAACTAACTTTCTTCTACTTTTATTGTTCATGTATTTCACTTCCATTGCTTGAGCATCCTTATTTCTTAGAAGAGTGAAACTCTTCCACTTTTCTAGAGCTTTACCAAAATCGTGAAGGGTGGAAAGTGATTCACTTATTCTTCATTGAAGAAAAGCTCTTTCTTTAGTTTGTTTTACTTAGTAGCGTCTCCACTTAGAGGGATGGGTAACACTCACTTTTCTAGCTTTACCAAGGCCATGAAACATGAGTAGTTTCTCATTCACTCTTTAGTAAGAGGTGATGAATATGTAAAGAGTATCCGAAAGTTGTGTTTGTGCAACTTCTTCATGCTTTAATGGTTTATACTCCACCTGTTCATTGGGTGATTGAATATACCTAGCAAAGATTGAGGTCCTTTGTATAACCAGGGCTCCATCTATGATATGGATGACTCATGCATAGAAAAATCTGTTGGTTCAATGCAAGTACCCCTGCTAGCTCTTCATGATAACCTTTCAATTCCCACTATCACTTTATTCAAAGAATGGATCATTAATGCCATGGTTGGATGCCTTGTAGAAACACTTGCTTGTTTGTAGACGGGTTATGTCTCGACACAGATAATTCTCATAAACTTCTAGAAAGGCATCGGAATCATGTGCTTAACTCTCACAGTCCATCTTTATCTTCCGATTAGCTTGCTATTGACACGGGAGTTAATTTAGTTATAAAGCACAAACATAACAAAATGGATACTCTATTACATGTCCTGATCCTCGAGCTAAAGGGTGGCTGTTACATTTTGAGAATCTTATATTTTATCTAGAAAACTCTTGAAAAGAATCTTTTATTCTATTCAAGAAAACTCCACCACTCCAAACACTCAAAATTTTCAAGTTACTTGGTTTCTATTACTGTTTACTTCAAAACAACAATCATAGTTCCCTGTGGATTCAACTCCGAACTTCACTGGATTAATACTACAACTTGACCGCCTCCACTTGGGTGTATACATTTTGGATCAAGTCAAGTTTTTGGCACCATTGCTGGGGAACCACAAAAGATGTTTTACAGTAAAAGGTAAAAAGACCTCATTTTTGTATATAAATTTGCTTTACTATATATAAAGTTGTGTTAATTACTTTTATGTCTAAAACCGCCCCTCACTATCAAAATTTGCCAGTTGAATCTTCTGGGTTTGTGAATCAGTCTGAACCACTTTCACCTAGATCAGTAGCAGACTCTTATGAAAGAAAAATGGCGAATGGTGATAGACGAGAAGAAATTCTTATAAGGGAAGGGGAAGTACCTAACATTCAAACTCTGAGGGATTATTTGAATCCCACAAGAAATAGTGTCCCCTCTTGTTTTATCTTTCCTAAAGATACCACCCACTTTACTGTAAAGACGGGGACAATTCAACTACTCCCTCAATTCCACAGACTCGAAATAGAAAACTCATATCTACACATAAAAGATTTTGTGGAAATATGTGGAACCTTTCAAGACAATTTCGAACTGGCCAAGATGAAACTTTTTCCTTTTTCCTTAAAGGATAAAGCTAAACAATGGCTAAATTCTTTAAAAGCTCTTTCAATACCTAACTGGCAGGCACTACAAAATGAATTTTTTAGAAATTTTTTTTCTTGACACCGCACTAATGCACTTAAGAGGCAAATCATGAATTTTTTGGTCAAAGAAGGGAAAACTTTTTACCAAAGCTAGGAAAGATTCAAAGATCTTCTCCAATCCTGCCCACACCATGCCTTTGAGAATTGGACTTTGGTAGAATTTTTCTATGACTCCCTGCTCAGTAGACTACGCTAGTTTGTCGAAATGATGGCTCAAAGACAATTTATGGGAAAAAGTCCAGAGGAGGCATTTGATTTCTTTGATACCATATCTGACAGTTCTCAGATGTGGGACTCCGCCTCTCCCATAACTATTGAAGCCAAACCATCTACTACCCAAGGGGGTAAGTATGTCTTGAAAGATGATGATGACCTTAGAGTAAAAATGTCCACCCTATCTCGAAATCTTGAAGCTTTAGAGATGAAAAAATTCATTAAGTTGATGTTAGCTCTCCCACAGAAAAAGTGTGTGGGATCTGTGCTCTAATAGGACACCCTACTGGGGAGTGTCCTACAATTCCAGCATTCAAAGAGGTTTTGTTGGAACAAACAAATGTTGTCTCTAATTTCAACAGGCCTTACTCCAACCCATACTCTGAAATATACAATCCAGGGTGGCGGAACCATCCAAACTTCAGTTGGAGGAACACACAACCAACTCCAATAAACCAACAACAAGGTTCACACCCACCACCTCAAGGACCTCCCATATACCAACCATACCAACCACCACAAAAGAGGAACCTTGAGGACACACTGAACCAGTTCAAGCAAAGACAAATGAATTACAATCATAGTTTCACTCAAGCTTTCACTGATTTCAAAACCCAAACCACTCAATCTTTCAAAGATCTTAAAATTCACATCCAAAAGTTGACCCAATCCATGACCACACATGAAAAGGGCAAGTTTCCGGCCCAACCAAAACCACCACAAGGCCAATTTTAGGTGGGAAATCCTTCATCCATGGATAATCCACAAGGTCAAGCCCAAGTTGTCACTACACTAAGAAGTGGCAAGGTGATTGACAAGACCATCCGAGACAAGCTAATTCCAAAGCCAAAATCCATCTCAGTCAACTTACCAATTGAGCCTGAATTGGTTAAGCCTGAACTTGTGAGAAAAGAGGAACCCAAAACCATGATTAAACAAGAACCAGAACCATCACAGGAAGAAGAACCCTTGTGTTCTATTCCTGCTCTTTTTCCTCATAGACGCAAAACTGCACAGAAGTTGAATAATCAGCCAGAAATTTACGAGCTTTTCAAGCAAGTAAAAATTAACATCCCAGTTCTAGATGTAATCAAACAGGTTTCATCTTATGCCAAGTTTCTAAAAGACTTGTGCACAGTCAAGAGAAGCCAGAATGTTAAAAAAAGAGTCTTCTTGACAGAACATGTCAGTGCTTTGCTTCAATACAAAACCCCTCCAAAATACAAAGATCCAGGGTGTCTAACTGTGTCATTTGTCATTGAAAATTTCATAATCGAACAAGCATTGTTAGACCTTGGAGCAAGTGTCAATTTACTCTCATTCTCTGTTTACCATCAGTTTGGTCTAGGGGAACTCAAACTCACAAGTGTCACACTTTAGTTGGTAGACCGATCTGTCAAAATTCCTAGGGGTATTGTTGAAGATGTACTCGTCCAAGTGGACAACCTTGTATTCCTTGTTGACTTCATCATCTTAGATACTCAGCCAGCACAATATTCAGAGAATCCAATTCCTATTATTCTTGGCCGACCCTTCTTAGCAACTTCAAATGCACTAATCAATTGCAGGAATGGGGTCATGAAATTAACCTTTGAAAATATGACGCTTAAGCTGAATATTTTCTATGTTGCCCAACACCTAGGAGAGGACAGAGAAGAAAGAGAAATAAATTTTATTGAGTCTTTTATCTAGGACCATCTCAACAACACATTATGTGAAAATTCCACTGAACTTTCTTTGTCAGAATCCATCACATCTGAAATCATGGATGATGATCCAAAGAATTGCCCAATTCATGCTGTTAATACATGGGCTCCCAAATTCGAGGAACTTTCACCAAGTGGCACAAAGCCACTCTCATCAATTGACAAGTCACCGAGGCCTGAATTGAAACCTTTCCCATCTAACCTCAAATATGCATTCCTAGGAAAAGACGAGTCATTCCCAGTGTTAATTTCATCTAGGCTCATAGACTTACAAGAGTCTAAACTGATTGAAGTTCTTAAAAGCTACAAAAGCACCATTGGGTGGACCATCGCTGACTTGAAAGGTATAAGCCCGTTAATCTGTAATCATGCTATATACCTTGAAGAGGACAAAAAACCCTATCGTCAAATGCAGCGACGACTGAACCCTCACATGGAGGAAGTCGTAAAGGCAGAGGTGTTAAAGCTCTTAGATGCCGGGATAATCTTCCCCATCTCCGATAGCAAATGGGTTAGTCTAACCCAAGTTGTGCCAAAAAATTCTGGAGTCACAATGGTTAAAAATGATGCAAATGAACTGGTACCAACTAGAGTCATCACTGGATGGCGAATGTGTATTGATTACCGAAAACTCAATTTGGTGACTAGAAAAGACCACTTTTCTCTTCCCTTTCTTGACCAAGTTCTAGAGAGAATTGCAGGCCATGAATTTTATTATTTTCTGGATTGATATTCCGGATACAATCAAATTGATATAGCACTCAATGATCAAGAGAAAATCACATTCACATGCCCCTTTGGCACTTTTGCATTCAAAAGGATGTCATTCAGGCTTTGTAACGCTCCTACAACATTCCAAAGATGCATGTTGAGTCTGTTTAGTGACATGGTCGAGAAATTTTTGGAAGTGTTCATGGATGACTTCTCTGTGTATGGTGACTCATTTGATTTGTGTCTGACCAACCTAGAAAAAGTATTGATAAGATGTCAAGAAGTAAATCTGGTGCTCAATTGGGAGAAATGCCATTTCATGGTAACACAAGGCATTGTCTTAGGTCACATTATGTCGTCTGAGGGCATGAAAGTTTACAAGGCTAAAATAAATCTGATTAGAAATTTGCCAGCTCCCAAGACTGTAAAAGATGTCCAATCATTTCTAGGACATGCAGGGTTTTACAGGAGATTCATAAAAGATTTCAGTACCATAACTAAACCCATGTGTTATCTCCTAAGTTAGGATGTAATCTTTGGTTGGAGTGAAGTGTGCCAAAAAGCTTTTGACAAGCTTAAGGGCATGTTACTTTTTCCCCAATAATGCAACCCTTGACTGTACTTTACCTTTTGAGCTAATGTGTGATACAAGTGACTATGCTACAGGTGCTGTGTTGGGTCAACAAAAAAATAAGAAACCACGTGTGATTTACTATGCAAGTAAAACTTTGAATGATGCTCAAATGAATTATTCGACAAATAAAAAAGAGTTATTTGTCGTAGTCTTTGCTTTGGAAAAATTTCGTTCTTATCTTGTTGGTTCTTCTATTACTGTATTCACTGACCATGCAACATTAAAGTTTTTGCTCACAAAGAAGGATACTAAACCTAGGCTCCTGCGATGGATACTCTTACTTCAAGAGTTTGACTTGGTCATTAAGGACAAAAAGGGTGTTGAGAATGTGGTAGCAGACCATCTTTCCAGGTTAACTTACGAATTTCATGAGGATGGAATGCCAATCAATGAAAAATTCCCCAATGAATAACTGTTCATAATTGATGAGACCCCGTGGTACGCTGATATTGCTAATTTTCTTGCTACTAGAACACTTCATCCGTCTTTTTCCCCCATAGATAAAAAATAATTTTTGAGAGGTTCGTAATTTCTTTTGGGAGGATTCGTACGTATTTAAGTACTGTAAAAATCAAATCATAAGACATTGCATCCCTGCTCAAGAAAGCAGACAGGTAATAGCATTTTGTCATACCGAAGCATATGGTGGCCATTTTTCGTCCAGAAAACCGCTGCGAAAATCCTGCAGTGCAGATTTTACTGGCCCATACTTTTCAAAGATGTCCATGTCTTTTGTTCAACTTGCGATAGATGTCAAAGGTTGGGAAATATTTCAAGGAGAAACATGATGCCTCTAAACCTCATTCTGATAATTGAAGTTTTTGACTGTTGGAGCATTGATTTTGTGGGACCATTTTCCCCCTCCTTTGACTATCTATACATTTTGGTAGCCGTAGACTATGTATCCAAATGGGTTGAGGCAATTCCATGTCAGAATAATGATCATCAAACGGTGATCAAGTTTTTAAAAGAAAATATTTTATCCCGATTTGAAATCCCAAAGTCCATCATAAGTGATGGAGGTGCTCATTTTTGTAATCGACCTTTCTAGAACCTGATGAAAAAATACTTGATTTTTCACAAAATTGCAACTCCATACCATCCACAAACTAGTGGACAGGTTGAACGGGTTAATCGGGAGATCAAATTAATTTTAGAAAAAATGATAAATTCAGACCACAAAGATTGGTCGTCAAGACTAATTGATGCACTCTGGGCATATCGTACTGCTTTTAAAACAATTTTAGGCACGTCTCTTTACCGATTAATCTATGAAAAGCCTTGTCACCTACCTGTGGAATTGGAACATAGGGTATACTGGGCTATTAAGTCAATAAACTTTGACATGGACCAAGCTAGACTATCAAGAAAATTTCAAATTAATGAATTGGAGGAATTAAGAAATGAAGCATATGAAAATGCTAAGATTTCAAATCCATGATGAAAATTTTTCATGATAAGAACATAGTACTAAAGTCTTTTGAACCTGATCAAAAAGTTCTACTTTTCAATTCAAGACTCCACCTTTTTTCTGAAAAGTTGAAATCAAGATGGGCTGGATCTTACATTGTCAAAAAAGTGTTTGAACATGGGGCAGTGGAAGTGAAGAACCCATCAAATGGTAATATCTTTACCGTCAATGGTCAGAGATTGAAACCCTTTGTGGAGGACTTTGTCAAAAATATGGAGACCATTCTTTTAATGGATCTAGAATTAGCGCTCTGAGAAAAGCGCCTATCGACACAAAAAAGGGGTGGGTTAGGGAGAACTCGGTTCAACCCAAACCACACTGCCATCTTTATAAGGCCCCCACCCCATTTTCCTCCCTTTCCACGCACCTCGGTCCCTCTTCCCTTTCTTTTCTTTTCTTTCTTATTCTACTTTTCTTCTTCTTCTCCGTTGTTATGATACTTTAGAATCATGGCCCATCTCCCAACAACACCATGACCATACTACCTGAAGACCCCATCCTTTGTCTCATAATTTGTGTGTGTTTACTTTATTTGTACATGGCTATGCTTCTTCTCTCTGCACTCAGAATCAAGGGTTATCACCCTAACCCAGATCTACAATGAGATGGTTGATTTGTGTATTTTGCTTATAGGTTTTGGCTAATGAACCAGATCTCTACCATTCAAAGCTCACCTGACCGGTAAATTCGAAACATTGGGGACAATATTCAATTTAGGTTGGGGGGAGAAAACTATAATTGTGGGTCATCTCTGGTCGTCTTTGTGACTAGCAGACGTTAAAAAAACCAGATAGTGAGTCTTAATAGTATAAAAAACATGGATGTTAAACTTTTTTGGTTTAGTTTAGGAGTTCTATGCACATTTTCTTCTGATGTGCACACTGTGATCATGAGACAAGCAAAATTGGTAAGAAAGAATGAGATCCGGGAACAACAAGCAAAACCGTTGTGCGTCCGAAGCACTTATGCCAAACGCCGTCGTGACAAAAGACTTGGTTCCTATAAACAGTGTGGTAGATACTTTCATGAGAAAAGATATAATCAGTGTTCTGAACCAATTTTTGGTCGAGCGCTCGATCGATTAGACTGGATAGTGAAAGGACAGAGTAAGAATTATCCTGATATGTCATCCTATTGCGGTACATTGCTTAACCAGTTTGTGAGACTGGAAATTGGGAGAGTTACTAGTTGTTCAAATGGCACAGGGACAGACGAAGACTCGGATTAGAATAGTTGGGATGAAAGCCAAGGGTCCGAATTTCTGTAAAAAAAAATAAGAATATATGTAAAAATTCCTTTTGTTTTGTACAAACTCTTTTGATTGAAATGAAAGCATGGGCCGAGTAAGGAACATCTCAAAATACCAACTTGGAGTGTGGGTAGGGATCTGTCCTAAGACGCCATGAACTTTTGGTTCAAACTTGAATATTTTGCCCTCTTTTGTTTTGCATAATATATTGCAGAAAAATTTTGAAATTTTTTGAGTTTTGATTCGACTTTCGAACGCCAAGTGACGTTCGAACGTAGCTTGCTTATAGTACTCAGCCTCTGATAAAGTCTCTGCTGGAAACAAAAGTACTGGGAGCTCACCACGTTCGAACTCTAATAGCACGTTTGAATGACAGAAGCTTATAGTACTTTGGTCTCTGACAGAACTCAAAAGTACTAGGAGTTCGGAACGTTCGAACGTCATTCACGTTCGAATGATATTTTAAAATCCTTCATACAATGTTCGACCGTACATCACGTTCGAACATTCTTCCTCAGACTATAAATACCTGAGTCGTCTTCCTCAGTTCAAAATTTCCAAAAAAACTCCAAAATCCTCTAAACCCTAGGATCCCTTTTCGCTCCCCAGCCCTCAATGCTCCACTCATTCCTCATTTCCACCACAAATCAGCCACCCAAAAGCTTTTCCACATCAAAAATCACCAATTTCCATCAAATAACCAAGACTTTTCACCACCTCTTAAGCTCAAAACCGAGAACAACACAATGCCTAGGGTTAAGCTCCCTACCAGGCGCACTCCACCAATAAATCAAGAACTAAACTTTGTTGAAGAAGTCATTCATGAAGGAGAAGGGAAGCAAAGAAGAAAGAGATATGATCGCACCAGATTTCCCAATGCCCTTAAGGCTAAGAGATATGAAAACTTCTTTCAAAATCATGTTGTGGTTTGTGAACGAGATGTAGTAATTGCTGATTTTGCTGAGTTGGGTTTTTTGGAAAAGTTGGAGAGGAGGGAATGGGTGTGGCATTTGAGAAATGGCGGAGACGTCGTTGTTGACTTGGTGAGGGAGTTCTACTCCAACGCCGAAATCATCAACGGCGTAATTCGAACGTATGTACGTTCGAGGCACCCACATCGATGTGGATGAGGCATGTCTTTTGGAGGTAAGAAAGACATGCCTCGGGTACAAAACCCAATGTATCCGCCCAAGAAAAATGTGGTGTTAAATGTGGTTGGAAGAGAGTTGACAAGGCAGACTGATTTTTCATGGGGAGGGAGAAAATTTTTGAAACAAGGAGAGTTAACTAACAAGTACAAGATGCTTAATTTGATTGTAGTGGCGAACCTAGCGCCAATAGGAAGAAAAAATGAGATTTTACCTGATATGGCACAATTGCTCTATGCACTAGGGTAAGGGCATAGCATCGACCTCCCCTCGATGGTTTTGAATGAGATGAAGAAGGGGTGCGACGCAAAGAGGAGTGCACTCCCATTTGGCACACTTGTGACTGAAATTTGCACCGATAATGGAGTGAGGGTGAGGCTAAAAATGAACATCCAAAAGCCAATGGGACCACTGAACAAAGGGTCATTCAAAAGAAGCTTAGGACATAGTGGTGCCCCGGTGGCTAGGCAAGAAGTGCCCTTCCTCAAGGAATTGATGAGGTGTAGGAGGAGTTGGACGCCGAAGAAGAGAGAGAGCAGCCAGATCAAGCAGGCCCTAGCACGACCATCCGACGATCTCTACGGGACATCATGCTTAGCATTGAAGCTAAGCATGATGAGCTCCTGAGGCTTTTGAGGGGTGGAGCTGATGGAGATAGAGGAGAGGATTGAGTATTTCTGTTCTTGAGGAGTAGTAGTTGATTTATGTTCTGAATTGTTTGTTGTTTGTTGATTCTTCTTTGACTAGTTTTATGTACTGTTGTGAAGGAGTTCCTTTTGATAATTCTTGTGGATGTTTTGTGATTATTGTGGATACTTGTATATGTCTTTTTAGAGTTGATTGTGGATAATTGAAGTTATGTTTTGAATGGATGAACTGCATCATTGATATTATTGTAAAACAAGTATCCTTTATGGAATGAATGATTCAGTTTATCACTTTTATTTGTTTAAAATGCATGTATAGGATTAGCACTCTAATTCTTGTTAATAACGAAACACATGTGGATGTTAAGATTGCTTGCGAAAATGACTAAGCACATGATCGGTTTGACACCTCAACTTAACAACCACGACATAAAACCTCAATTTTTTTGGAACATCGATGCTATCTCTATGCTTAAATTGTCAAATGTACGTAAGTATTTGTTATTCTTGAAGTACAAGGTGATCAGACTAGAAAATGGAATCGTTATATACTAACATTACTTAAAACACCAGACATAATCAGTGGAGATGACAAAGAAAACCATAGTAAGTCTTGAACTTTACGGTGCTTTTTTTTGAGAGGATATCAACAATTACTCAAGATAAACTCTTTCACTTCTAATCTCTTTCAATAATCTCATTAAACTTGCTTTGATTGATGCAACTAAAACGATCTATTTTCATAACCCACAGGAAACTTTTGCATACATACATATGCACATACTTGGGAAAGGATCTTAGGCCATCTTTGGATCGACTTTGAGCCTTAGATAATTCTTTTACAAAAGTGTATCCCTAGTTAGCCATGCTTGAGCCTTAAAATAAATGAATTCTTTTCCACCCGTGTAATAACCAAAGCCACAAAAGCATATATTCATCATACCTTGCTATCTAATGCTTTGCACCCTCTTGCAGATCAATATGATATAGAAAGACAAGAAAAATAGAGGAGAAAAAGGTGGCTACTATTCGATAAAAGTTGGTGGAATCATTTCATGTTGAACAAAAAAAAAAGATATTGTGAAATAGGGAATTGCCAAGAAAGTGAAAAATGGGAAAAATAAAAGAAATCCCTTTCCCAGGCAAAATATCAAGAAACTAGAAGGAGGTGTGCAACATTGTGTAAGATAGTCTTTGATTACTATTGACGTTATTTTATTAGTCACTGACCTCTAGCCCCATTACAACCTACAAAAAGCCCTAGGTGATCTCAAGTATAATGCATATGTGTATTGTCTACTACAAGTGGGGTGTGTTAACTAGAATTTATTTATTTACATCAATATTCTTCCATGAGATTATGCCAAGGTTGAGTCTGTTTTCCTCAGAACTTCACTTTTATACTAATGATGCATGAGATTTTTCGACTAGCCATCTTCTAATCACATACCGCCTTTGAGAGATATGTCACTATAATCGGAGCGATTTGTTTTACTTAGAGCATTCCTAGAGAGACTTGTGTAATCAAAGCTATCCATGGAAGGTGGAAAAAGGGAATGATTTATATATACCAATTCTTGTTTCCAGTATGATAGTCCTACTATTCAGAGAATCTCAAATGCTAATGTGACAGGTGCTAATTTTTGCATAGAGTGAGTACCAATGGAAGAGAAATAAAGGTGATAAGTCACGATTAAGGGTTGAGTGTCCCAACGACCATGATGCTAATGCATTTTTTTTGTATTCAGTAATCTTACACACACATTTGTTCGACTGAAGTTTGTGGGTAGCTTCAGTGAAAACCCTCACGAGACAACACTCATCCACTAGGGTAAACCTAGTGGTTCAACGGCTTGTTGCATAACCTAAATGCAACCAAATGACCTATGAAAAAGGCATTAGGAATACATTTAACTTTCATTGTCATTGTATTACTAGAGACTAGCAAAATTTAGGTTGGGGGGTGTGACTCGTGCGTAAAGTTAACAATTTTTACTATGCCTTTTTGGACTAATTGTGCTTTAATGGAGTTTAAGTAATGACATTTCAGGTCCTAAAGTGAAGAAAGGCTCAAGAACAACAAAAATCACACTTGAATGTAACATCAACACAAAAGGGAACAAAATTACAGAAGGTTGGAACAAAGCCAGGACGTTCGAACGTCAACCCACGTTCGAACGTCCTTTGGAACCTTGCCAAGACCAGCTGTTGAGACATGGCGTGTTGCAGTTAACAGAAAGAAGAATTAGAAGTACTTGAGTACAACGTTCGAACGTCACTCCACGTTCGAATGTTATCTTGAGTGACTGAGGACCAAGTTTCTAAGTGAACAGTCAAGGTTGTTCAAGACGTATGGTAGTGACCAAGTCAGTGACCACAGGCCATTTGAGTGGAAGAAATCAAACGTCATCTCATGTTTGAACACCTTCAAAGCAAAGACACAGACAACATTCAAATGTAATCTCATGTTCGAACGTCCTCGAAGAAAAGACAGACTTAACATTCGAACGCCAGATCACGTTCGAACGTCCCCCTACAGACTACTTGTAGAATTGTTGATTCCCATGTGCGACAAATACTATTCACTCATCCTCACTTATCTCCTACCCCCCTCCCCTTCCTTTCCTATAAATACTTTCTTGTTGGGAGCGTAAGGGGCATTCTTCCTCTTGTAGAGAAAGGAGGGAACAATCTTTATTCTTGTAAAGTAAGAGTGTTTTAGTAATCTAGTTCTTGAACATTTCATGTTTATGCTTGCATTTTCCATTTATATCAACCATGATGGAGGCTTAGACTCCCCTTGTAGTTGAAGTCTTTCATTTACTTATGCTAAGTCTTTACATTCATATTGTGACAACCATGATGGAGGCTTAGACTCCCCATGTAGTTGTACCTGCTTTTATTTACAAAGTATCAAGAGAGGTAGTTTATCTTTTGGTTGGGGTGGAAACTATCCAAATGCAACTAGCTTTCTTCTACTTTTATTGTTCATGTATTTCACTTCCATTGCTTGAGCATCCTTCTTTCTTAGAAGAGTAAAACTCTTCCACTTTTCTAGAGCTTTACCAAAATCATGAAGGGTGGAAAGCGATTCACTTATTCTTCATTGAAGAAAAGCTCTTTGTTTAGTTTGCTTTACTTAGTAGCGTCTCTACTTAGAGGGATGAGTAGCACTCACTTTTCTAGCTTTGCCAAGGCCATGAAAAATGAGTAGTTCCTCATTCACTCTTTAGTAAGAGGTGATGAATATGTAAAGAGTATCCGAAAGTTATGTTTGTGCAACTTCTTCATGCTTTAATGGTTTATACTCCACCTGTTCATTGGGTGATTGAATGTACCTAGCAAAGATTGAGGTACTTTGTATAACCAGAGCTCCATCTATGATACGGATGACTCCTGCATAGAAAAATTTGTTGGTTCAATACAAGTACCCCTACTAGCTCTTCATAACAACCTTTCAATTTCCACTATCATTGCACTTTATTCGAAGAATGGATCATTAATGTCATGGTTGGATGCCTTGTAGAAACACTTACTTGTTTGTAGACGGGTAAAGTCTCGGCATAGACAATTCTTGTAAACTTCTAAAAAGGCATCGGAATCATGTGCTTAATTCTCACAGTCCATCTTTATCTTCCGATTAACTTGGTGTTTACATAGGAGTTAATTGAGTTATAAAGCACAAACATAACAAAATGGATACTTTATTACATGTCATGATCCTTGAGCTAAAGGGTGGTTATTATATTTTGAGAATCTTTTATTTTGTTTAGAAAACTCTTGAAAAGAATCTTCTATTCTATTCAAGAAAACTCCACCACTCCAAACACTCAAAATTTTCAAGTTACTTGGTCTCTATTACTGCTTACTTCAAAACACCAATCATAGTTCCCTGTGGATTCGACTCCGGACTTCATCAGATTATTACTACAACTTGATTGTTTGCACTTGGGTGTACACATTTCGTATCAAGTCAGAAAGCCTAATCATCTCAAAGATACCTGAGCGCCTCCACTGAGAAGAGAAATAAGGTTCTAACCTTTCAACCAAATTAACCCATTGTTAATAAGGATTTATTCATGAGTGAAGAGGGTTAGTCCCCTAGTTTCAAGATTTCCATAAAAGTTGGGCTTGGTTCAGCATTAGGATTTCTCCTGCATGAACAAGATAAAGTAAGAGAAATCCTCGTAGAAGGAGGGACCAAGGGCAAGATTTCAACTAGAATTAGGGTGGGAATCAAAATCTTGTGGTCCAGTAAGTCATAGGCCATTTTTTTATCTCAACAAAAAATATGGGAGAAAAAGGGATGTCAGATGAAGATGGAAGGGTTTGCTTCTTTGGAGCCATTCTAAGGATGGAAGAGAAGAATCACCGGAGGCAAAGTAAGATAGGAATCAGGAATCAAAGAAGTAAAGTTAAATGAATAGTACAATCACCAATTCCTTAAATAGGTGTTTGGAGAAACAACGATCATGACTGCTCATTTATTCAGGGTATTTATTAAACTTGATTAAATGAAGGGGCATTGGTTGTGCCTAAAATATAAAATCTCAAAAATATTTAATGTATTGACAGATGGCATTTCAAATTTGCAGAGGAAGTGCCACATGAAAGAAGTTGAAGTTAAAGTTGTGATGCCGTAATTTTCAGGGGTCTCGATTAACCCGTTGATCACCCATCAACCCACGGAATAACCTGTAATACCGCTTAACCTAATAACACACAGTAATACCCCATTCACCGGGGTCCATAACTAAAATAAAATTCAAACAGAGTCTCCATTGTACGGGTAGTTCCACCCAACACACACAATCTGTGTAATTCTAATCATTGACCACTCCGGGTCCCAACATCATCATTCAATCATTATAACATTGAATATCAAATTTCATAACAATGATCCATTTACAAAAGAATATTGTCCATGAGATTCCCATTACATGTCTTTGTCAAAATACAAGTTTGTACAAAAATTATAAAAGGTCAAATGTAAAAATGTACAAGGGACTACAAAATGTAATTCAAGAGCCACAACCCGGCTCTGTTGTCAACATGGGTCCAAGTGAGGTCCGTCAGTGACAACCTGTCCAATACCTAAAATATATTCCCACAAAGGGTGAGCCAAGCTTAATAGGCCCTTTTCCTATAGAGATCATCTCCCAACCTAGATGCATAAGAAATGTCACATGTGAATTGCTTGATTGAGTTCACCCTAATCTTCAAACATGATTCTGGTAATGTTTATGTGACTTATACAGTTAGGTGAGTGTCATTCTCCCTCAGATATCATGCAAGAAATGGGAAAATTTTGTGTGTGGATGAAAGGGTGTGTGTGTGTGCAAAAGTGCTCTCCAAGCGAATAGATACTTTCGAGTGTTGTGTTTTACTTGGAATTGAGTATTTTAAGGTCGTCTCCTCAGGGAAGGAAGGTTGAATTGTGTGAATGTGATTTTATAAAAATAGAAAAGTGTAAAATCTTACTAATTTGTGTTTTGGTGAGTGAAGTTTTCAATTGGAAATGCAATGGAAATAAGGTTGGCTAATTCAAAGAGGTCATTCCAACGGAAATGCCAAATCAACTCAAAATATTCTTCTAATGGTGCCTAGGTTTTCGATTGATTCGTTGGAAGTGAGGGGCTAAAATGAAGGTGTAGGTTCAAGCATACCCCGTGACAAGTCTACGGTGTATCAAGAGCTTACAACCACATCCGCACTCAACCTAGTCAAACCGAACACTTTATACTACAAGGGAGAATGGAGGAGTGTTGATTTAGCATACCCAAGAGGAAATCTCCCTTGGATTAGCCAACATAAAACTTAGCTACTCATATTAAATGCAAAGACATGCAATGAAGAAAGAGACATGACAATGAAATGGAGATTAAAACTTGTACTGATGTAAAGAAAAGTTAACTACAAAGAAAAGTGCATTTAAAAACCCATTTTGAAAGCTTGGGACGAAAAGGCTTAAATGTAACAATGGTAGATTCAAAGAAACATGACTAAACTTGCAATACACTTGAAATAAATGACATTAAAGTGCCATAAATGAAGATTACAAGAGGCTTACAACAAATTACAAGTGAAATGGGTAAGAAAATGCGAAAATGCAAAAATACAAACTTTCTCTCTCTAGAACTATATCTTCTTCCTTGAGCTTCTCTCTCTATATGCTGAATAAAATTCTACAATGGTGTAACTCCTTGCATTTTCGTCCATGGGGCCCTGTAGCCTATGTGTGCAAGTCTCCCATCAATGGGCGGGGGGGGGGGGGGG
>CAUOFW020003946.1:1049249-1090977 GCA_963454935.2 Ilex paraguariensis
GGGGGGGGGGGGGGGGTTTGAGGTGATGGCTTAGACAGGCTTGGATAAGCTTAGCCTACACCCACCATGCCTCCTTACTTCTCTCTCCTTCTTTCCCATCCTCCATCTTCCAAAGCTAACTTTAAGGTGTAGGTAGGCATGTATGTATGTAGAATATATCATGGGATAAGTGGGAGAATCATAGGTGGGACCCCAAAGTGGCAGAGCTTGAGTTGTAGGTGTCTGGCAATTTTCAGCAAAACCTTCCGGAAGGTTTGCAGTAGGTTCTACTCCAGTGTGCAAAACCTTCCAGAAGGTTTGAGGTAGTTCTAACTCTAGTGTGCAAAACCTTCTGGAAGATTGAAGCAAACCTTCTAGAAGGTTTTAGCAGGGGCACAGTCTTTGCCTTTTCGGTATGCGAACCTTTCAGAAGGTTTATGACCAAACCTTCGGGAAGGTTTTCACTGGAATTGCCTTTTTCTTGATTTCTTCACTTTCCAAGCCTCTCCTTAAGCCACCACCCATCTCCATTGACTTTGAGCACTACGATGGGGGCTTAACTCAAGCCATAACCAACATTTTACCTACAATCACACAACAACTTCATTAATTATTTGATTAATTGCATTTCTTCTCATTTCCACCACAAAAACAAGTATGAAAGGGTATAAAAGCATACATAATGTGCAATATTTTGTGCTAATCACACCCCTCAACTTGAGTTTTGCTAGTCCCTAATAAAGTTTATTTCAAACCACAAGGTATAAAACTACAACAACCCATTCATACAAGTAAATCATCTAACATTCAAAATGCACAAATTACAATACAATTGAAGAAATAGACTTGGGCAAGACAAAATGAAACAACTGTGGTACTTTTCATTAATCATTTCCACAAGTTCAGTACAATGCGTTAACGTTCAAAAACAAAATGGCCCAACATCCTAGAGGCACTTCTAATAGGTCGACAAAACTAACCCTAACTGTGTACAACCTAAAACCAAAAGAAACAAAACAAGTAACACAACGACACCCTACTCATCGTCCTCATCTCCAGCACCCTCCTCCTCTCCAGCATCATCATCATCGCTCATAGACTCACTCTCATCACCACTCTCCTCCTCGTAGTTGTAATCATCATCATCGCTAGAGCCTCCTACCTCAACAACTATAGAAGTCATGGGGGTAGAGGTAGAAGGTTCGACTGGAGGCAGCAGAGGTCCAACAGGGATGGACTTACCCAGGAAGGTGTGTTGGAAGATTTGAGTCACCATCAGTGACAACCCATATATTGTAGTCTCCAAGGCATCCAAACGCTATGACATGGTATAAGCCAGGGCAGACGTAGAAGGTCTAGAGGATGATGGCCCCGTAGAGGATGGCTTAAGTCCCGAGGCACAAGCTTGCTTAGCCCCCAGTCCTTGCTGCCCTTTTGCTTCTACTTGATTTCCCAATAGAACCATTCTTAGGGGGAAGTAGCACATCATGTGCGTAGGCCACGACCTTGTAGTAAGAGCACATCCTAGTGACAAGGTTGCTGAAGGAGAGATTCATCTTTGGCTTTGTAGCCTAAGTGAACTTTTTCGTGAATTCCCAAATCAAAAGTGCCACATCCATTTGCTTCCCGGTCATGAATGCATGTAGAAGGGTGAGCTTCTCCACATTAGGATTTTTCTCTGCAACCCTAGGACTTAGATTGTAGTGTACGATCGTGTTCATGACCCCGTCGAAATGCTTGAGGCCCCTGACTAGAATTGTCCCCTTGAATTGGGTTGGGTCCTCTTAGGTGAGTTGTACATACTCAAAAAAGGTCTTCCTCCCTTGGACATCGTGTGGGTAGATCAGGGTATTAGGGGGAGGCCTCTGGTATTTCGTTAATGTGGCAATCAAATTCGGGGTTATGTCAAACGTCTTCCCCCGCACATTCGTCCTAAGTATACTACCATCCTCGCCAACCACCTTTTGTTTCCTATAAAACTTCCTACACAAAGTCAGGTTATACCCACTAATCGAATCAAACCAAATCCCTAATCAATGACCCTCAATAATCCTCATAACTTCATTATTCAGACGAAGAGTGGGCCTATCCACAAAGTGCTCACGCGTCACATTTTTCTCCTTGATTCTTTGATTGCGAGCATCATTTCTTGCTTTCATCCTCCTCTCCTCTCTATCTCCACTACTTGGGCCCTCCACACTCCTCTTTCAGGAACTAGTTCCCTCGGGTTATGGAGAATTCGAACCCATACGTTTGGTGCCGGCCATGAGAACCAACAGTGCCCCAACATCCAAAAACATCAAAAACCACAATAAGAGCTACTCCACAGGCTCAAAAGCATCAAAGGAGATCCTAACCATGCGAGCCATTATAATGGAGTTCAAGGTTTTGGAGAAGATCAAAGAGAACTTGAGATTTGGGGGGGGGGGAAATTAAAAACCTAGGGTTTTACAGGAGAACTCCAACAAATTTTGACAGAATTCACCTAATAATCAACCCTAGCTATGGAAATGGAGGATTTGGATGGTGGGTGATTGTTCTTTAAAACTTGGAAGTGATTAGAGAGAGAGAAGAGAGCTAGGGAGATTAAGATTTGAGGGGAATACGAAGGGTTTCTCAAAAAAACTGAACTTAAAACCCTCATTTTTAGCCTTCTGGGCAAAACTTTCTAGAAGGTTTGCTTCGACCTTCTGGAAGGTTTTTGCACTAGAAAAAACCTTCAAGAAGGTTTTGCCTTTTTTACAAAACACTTCCTGTGCTCCAACTCTCACTTCCAATCCAACATATCCCAACTCCTAAACATTCTAACACCCTATCTATGACATCTACTCCACCAAAAACCTAAACCATAAATGTGATCCACAATTGAGTGATCATGCCCAAAGTCATTTCCGAAATTGTAATATGATTTAAAATTTTGATGCTTTCAAAATACAAGACATGGATTTCTAAGTTTAACTACCAAAATGAATACCCAAAATGTAAAGCACAGATTCAAATTACAAAGGTATTCCTAATTCTATCCAAGATCAAAAACTTGAGCGATAGTCCCCCATCCTTTGAGCATAGGGCTACATAACACATTGTTCAAATGCCCGAATCAAGCACACATGAGCCTCACCATGGTTTTAAATGCTATTCTAGAGTATGCACTTACACATTCATTTTCAAACTCATGTGTGTGTGAAATAGACATGTAATTTAAACATTTACCCAATGGAATTCACATTCACTAGGCTATCCAAATTCAGTTTCGATGCAACTTTGACCAAGGGTGTCTCTCAACAATGAATCACATTATGGTTATCTTGGTATGTACTCTGTGTATATATGTGAGATAGAATCATGTGTACAAGACGAAGTATACTCACATATAGTCCAAAAATGAAGTTCATGCATAAAAACGAAACAACCTTGGCATAATCTCATGAAAGGAGTTCTAGGCCACTAGATAGTTAAATCAACCTCTATTTTCTTTAAGAGTATGGTTTCCCCTTGCTGTCTCTAGATCATTTAGGACTTCAAAGGTTATAATAAGGTCTTGGGGTGATATTGAGGAAAATGAAATAAAGGAAAGAGGATAACAAAGAGAGTTGTTTTGAGTGCATGACCTTTATTTAAAAAAGATCTACCTTTTTGTGGGATTTTTAGTCTAACACCATCACTTTACTTTTTATTTCTTTTTCTTTGTCATGCATATGCATCTGGGCATTCCATGCCCCTGCCATTAATGTTGGACATCTAATGATTATTTTGTAAAAATCTTGTGTCTTTCTTGGGGTAGTGATTAACCATCAAAAGTGTTACTTTATTATATTTAATTATTGGTTTGCATATTATTTGTGATTAAATGTGTTAAATTCCTTGATTTTCTAGTTTAATACTTTTTCTAGTTGTTTGGTTTATTTTGTAGGTAAATTGGTTGATTTAAAGTAATAATGGATAAGGCAAATGAATCAATCACTAGAGGAAGAATCACAATTGATAAAGCTTGAAGAGTCAAGATTGAGATAGGAATATTTGAAGATATGACAGCAATTTAATTCTTATAAGAGTCCAAATTAGAAAAAATCTCATTTAAAGTTGGATTTGAAAAGTATCCTAGAATATAAGGATTTGACACATCTTCAGTATTTTGGTCATAACTTTTGACTTCGATATCTAATTGACTTGATTTTTGTGGTTTTGGAAAGAAGACTTCAAGGGCTACAAAAGTTATTTCATGAAAATTTCATGAATTAGCCTCTAAATATGCGAAATACAAGCTCAAAATTTGGGCAGATTTTATGCATGGGATTTAAACTTAAAATACTTCTTTTTTGGAAAGTAATTCTTCCCAAACAAACCATAAATTTCCTACTTATACCTAAGTTATATTTTAGTATAACTAAGTGCTCTCACCTATTGAGAGAGATGATTAGGATTTGGATTAGTATTATTATTTTTTTTCCCATTTTTTTTTCTAGTTTTTTTGTTTTAGTTCTATAGCTTGCTAAAAGCTCAACTAAAGCTAGGGGATATATTTTCAATGAAGCACGATAGCTATTATTGACTTAATGTTCTTTTTAATGCATGATTTATTCTTTTAATTTTAATTCTTGTCTTCTAGTGAAGTTTTTGCTCCGTATAAGTTTTTGATTCGTTGTGTCAACTACATCGAATGCTTGAGATTCCCTGTGAGTCAAATAACTGGTTATTCCATGCTTGAATTAATTAATTAGAATTTCTCATAAGATAGTTGATTTATTATTTGCAATAACATAAGATTTACATGTTAGAAAGCTTGATTTATCGTAAACTCCGGGCACGGTGAATGTTTGTGATTTACAAGTAAATTCTTATATTTATTCAGATAATTCATTAATTATAACTTTTGATATTTTCATATTATCACTGCTAAATATTCTGATTAGAATCACTCCTCAGTTGATTCTCAATTAAGTTTAAAAATTAAATCATTAATAATTACTGTGTACATTTGAAACGGTATCCCCGATGCTTTAGTATTTTCAATTATTATTTTAAAACCAAATTTCAAAATATTTACCACAATTTTTTTCAAAATAATTTTCTTTTATTTTTCTTTGTGTTCTAAGTTTTTCATAATTCCTTGTGGTTCGACCTCGAATTCCCGAGAAATTTATTACTTCGACAACCTGCACTTGGATGATCAATTTTAAAGTTGTAGAAGTAGGTATTTATGGACTTCCACCAATGGTCACCTAACTGACACAACATATATGGACTTTCACCAATAGTTTCACGTACACTGACACACTTTATGGACTCAATACCAATTGGAGTACATATCCAAAATTACCGGGTCTTAAACTTGAGGGATAATCTAGCTTTTCTTGCTAATCCTGACACATTTTTGAATGCAATCTAGTACAACTCAACTAGACCTAAGTCCAACTTTTCCGAGCCCACATATTAACCCACTGTCTAATTTTTTCCGTTGTATTCTGAATTCTCCACACAAGAACCCTCTTTGTGTATATGGCCTATGTGTATGGGTGAGTGTCACTCTCACTCGAGTTCGATGCAAAAAATGGGGAAACAGAATATTGGTGGAATGAAATGTATGTGTGTGTGTGTGTGTGTGTGTGAACAAAAGGGCTCCCCAAGCGTAGGAAGACTTTCGAGTGCTGTGTTTTACTTGGAAATCGTATTCCAAAGTCGTCTCCTTAGGGAAAAAGGTGAATCGTGTTGAAGGTGATTTGGGTAAAAATGCAAAAGTGTAAAATCTTTTGATTTTGAGTTTGGTGATTTGTTGTTTGTGATAGAAAATGAAATGGAAAAAGTGTTGGATAATCCAAATGGGTCATTCCTATGGGAATGCCAAATCAATTCGAGACCTTCCTCCAATGGTGCCTAAATGTTCAATTGATTTGCAGGAAGCGCGGGACTAGGATAAAGGTGAGAATTCAAGCATACCTTGTGACAATGGCTACGGTGTATCAAGAACTCACAACCACATCCTCACTCAACCTAGTCAAGTTGAACCAACATACACTACGAGGAGAAAACAAAATGAGTTGAAATGGCATTACCAAGAGGAGGTCTCTCTTAGGTTAGCCAACCTAAGAACTTAACTAATCATACTTAAAGTAAAGACAATAATGTAATGGAAAGACATTGTAAATGAATGAAGATTTGAGCTAAGTTAATGCAAGAAAACATAAACTACAGGAAAATGCATTCAATACCCATCTTACAGCTTGAAAATGAAGAACTTGAATGCATTAATGGTGAAATCCAAAATGAAAGACTAAACTTGAAATGTGCTTGAAATAAATGACCTTAAAGACAATAAAGGAAGCTTACAAGATCCTTACAAGAGATTACAAGTGAAATGGATGGAAGAAATGTAAAAATCTCAAGCTTTCTCTCTCTACCTATGTCTTCTCCCTAGAGCTTATCTCTCTACAATGTAATACATTCAGAATAATACATAATGAATCCCTATTTTCATTCATAGAGAGCTCCTTGGGTGTGTGACAAGCCTCCCATCAAGAGGAGGGTTGATTGGATGGAATGTTGCAGGCTAGGACAAGCATAGCCTTCCTCCCTCTTTGCCTAGCTCGTCTCTCTCTCCTCCTCATTAATGTCAAGGCATTTAAAGTCCAACTAGAGGTGAGAGGAGGCTTATAGACGTGTAAGGGATGTCAGGTGACCTGTTAGAGAAGTGTAAGTAGGACCCTCAAATTACAAAGCTTGAGTTATAGGCTGTCTGGGCAATCTGGGCAAAACTTTCTAGAAGGCCGACACAAACCTTCTAGGGTTTGTGCAGGAACAATTAAATGAACATCCCAATAACCAAAACCTTCCAGAAAGTATATGCAAACCTTCCGGAAGGTTCATTCTAGTAGACAAATCCTTCCGGAAGGTTTTGGCAGTGAAAGAGCAGACCAAGACAAAACCTTCCGGAAGGTTTTCAACCAACTTGAATTTTTCTTGGTTTCTTTATCCTCCAAGCCTTCCTTTAAGGTATCCCCTCATCTTCATTGACTTCAAACACTTCATTGGGGGTATAACTCCAACCATTTACGCGTTTTCACCTACATTTACACAAAACTCGATTAAAGCTGAGATTAAACACATTTCTTTTATTTTCCATGACAAAGGTAAGTATAAAAGGACTTATTAGCATACAATATATGTCATGTTTTTGTGCTAATCACACCCCCAACTTGAGTTTTGCTAGTCCCTAGCAAACAATATTTCAAACTACGAACTATAAATTAAACAAAATCCATTCATTCAAACAAACATCCAAACACTCAAAATGCATAAATCACATTGCAATTACATAAATGGCTTTGGACAGTTATAAACAAAACAAATGTGGTATTTTATTGATCATTTCAAAAATTTCTTTACAACAGCTTCAAGTTCCAAAACAAAACGTTCAAAACCTAAAGATACTTCTATCGACCGATACAAGAAACCTTAACTATGTATAACCACAATTCAAAACAAAAACCAAAAAATCCCCAGTCATCCTCCTCATCAAAGGCATCTTCATCCTCGATCTCAGACTCGGACTCTGAATTTGACTCTTCATCGTCGTCATCCACCTCAACAGTGATAGATGGCACAGGAGTAATGGTCGAGGGTCTAGCTAGAGGCTGTGGGGGTCCATCGAGGATAGGCTCACCAAGGAATGTATGCTGGAAAAGTCTCGTCACCATCAATGAGAGCCCATGCATGGTGGACTCCAGAGCATCTAAATGCCGGGGTATGGTGTGAGTTGGGGTTGGGGTTGGGGCAGGTGCAGGTGGTGGAGGTGCTGACTTAGACAGCCTGGTTACTAACAGCTCTGACCCCCCCAACCCTAGGTCCCTCACCCCTGGTCCTGGCAGCCATCTTTTGACTGCTGGACTTCCCTATGGCTCCAGTCTCTAGGGGAGCAGTGTATCATGGGCATCATGCTTCACCTTGTCCAAGTCATAGAGACGGGTGGCAAGGCTGCCAAAAGGGACATTTGCCTTCAGCTTGCGGCCTGAGCAAACTCCCTCATATCCATCCAAATCAAATAAGCCACATCAATGGCTACCCCAGTTATAAATGCATGAAGCAAAGCCAACTTCTCTATGTTTGGGTTCTTCTCCGAACCTCAGGGCATCAAATTGTAATGAAAAACTTTATTCATTACCCTGTATGAGTGCTTAATGCCGCCAACCAACACCGTTCCCCTGAACGTCGTCAGGTCCTCATAGGTGAGGGCCACGTAGTCACTGAGAGTCCTACCCCCAGCCACGTCGTATGGGTAGATCGGGGTGGTCGAGGGAGGTCTCTTATAGCCCATCACCGTGGCTATGGTGTTGGGGGTCACCTCTAATGTTTAGCACCTTACATTTGTCCTCAATCTACCCCCCATCCTCACCAAAAATAGACAATTTTGAGTAAAATTCATGGCACATACCCAAATTATATCCCTTAACCTCCTCAAACCACACCTTCAACCCTCATGCTTTAATTATTCTCACGATTTCATTGGTAGGTCCAAAAGAAGCTTTGTCAACAAATCTCTCGCATGTTACACCCTTCTCCCCAATACGTTGCCTATGGGCATCATGTTAGGCCTTGGTCCTTCTCTCCTGCCTCTCTTGGCCACTTGGGTCTTCCCGGCTCTCTTTCAGGAGCTAGAGCCTATGGGGTGGAGGAGAGTTCGAGGTCGTCCTCTCTGTGCTAGCCATGAAGATTAGCAATGCTCTCAAAGAGAGAAAAGTCAAAATTATCACCAAAAAACTCTCCATAGGCTCGAAACCTCCATGGACAACTCATTCATCCTAGCCATTGCAATGGAGTTAAGAGCTTTGAAAAAGATCAAGAAATGTCTTGAGAAGCTTGGGCAAAATGAGGACCTAGGGCTTGTGTGGAAAACTTAAAAATTTTGGCTAACACACTCTAAATTTCAACCCTAATCAAGAAGTAAGAAATTTAAGATTTTGGAGAAGTGATTTGAAGGTTAGAGGAGAGTAAGAGGAGAAAAAAGGGTTTGGAAGCAAGAGATGGATGGGAAATGTGAAGGATTTTTCAAAATTTTTGAACTTAAAACCCTTGTTTTTAGTTTTCAGGGCGAAACCTTCCGAAAGGTCAATCAAAACCTTCCAAAAGGTTTTGCTTACTACCTGGGGAAAAAATTCCAGTAGGCAAAACCTTCCGGAAGGTTTTGCCTTTGCTGCAAAATCATTCCTTTGTTCAAAAATTCACATCCAAATCATTTATCCTCAACTCCAACACATCTTAATACCCTACCTAAGACATCTAACCTACCAAAAACTTGAACCACACATATGAACCATTATTGAATGATCATGCCCAAAGTCATTTCCAAAATTGCAACATGATTTAAGATTTTGATGTTTTCAAAGCACAAGTCATGGATTTATAATTTAAACTACCAAAATGAATACCCAAAATGCAAAACATGAATTCAAACAACAAGGGCATTCCTAAATCTTATCAAATATTGAAAGTTGAGCCATATTCTCCCATCCTTTAATCAAAGAGCTAACTAACACGTCGTTCAACAGACCGAACCAAGAACACATAAGCAACACTATGACTTTAAATACTAGTCTAAAGTATGCACAAACACATTCATTTTCAAACTTGTATGTGTGTGCAATGGACAAGTAATTTAAACCCTTACACAATGGAATTCACATTCTCTTTGGCTATTCAAATTGAGCTTCAATGCAACCTCAACAAGGGTGTCTCTTAACAATGAAACACACCTATGTTATCCTGGCATACTCTCCATGTGTATATGAGAGACAAAATCTTGTGCACAAAATGAAATATGCTCACATATAATCCAAGAATGAAGTTTATGCATTAAAGTGAAACAACTTTGGCATAATCTCATAAAAGGGATGCTAGGGCACTATATAGCAAACCAACTTCTCTTTTTCTTTAAAAACTATGCATCTCCCATGATTCTCTAGATCATTTAGGACTTTAAGGGTTATAATGGAGACCTAGGGCGATATTTAGGTAAAATAAACGAAGGATATAGGATAATAAAGAGGGTTGTTCCGAGTGAAAGATTTTTATTTCAAAAACATCTCCCTTTTCATGGGATTTTCATTCTTACACCATCACCACACTTTTTGTTTCTTTTCTTTCTTTCCCTTAACATTTTCCTTTTCTTTTGATCATTCTTTCTTCTTCTCACCCTTTTTCTTCCTTTTCTTGGATTTTCATTCTTTTTCCATTCAACTCCTTGAGTTTCAACATCATTCCTCCCTTTTGTTTGAGTTTCCACACCATACTTCCTTTTATTTTATAATCACTCATAATCAACTCTAGGAACAACCAAGGTAAGGTAGATTTTTATCATTTTCACTGGCTTGGTTTAATGTGTGGCATAGAAACGAATTTCAATCAAGCCTCAATCACGGCACTAGAGATAATATTTTCTCAAGAAAAAGGCAAAGGCTCAAAATATTCAACAATGGCCTAAGATCACCTCTAGATAAGCAAGGAGGAGCATTATGCATTTCAAGACAAGTCAATCACTACACAAATGCACCTAACCGAAACAAGCATAATGAGACTATTGAACAAATTTAAAATTTGACAAATTGTTTCTTGTGTAAATGTAAATTCCCTCTAACAAGGATTGACACTAAAACTCTCATGGGTTCTCACTCATCTCTACTATTCATGTCAAGCACTAAAATGTGAACTCAATGCGTAAGGTGCCAAAATTAGTCATTCAAGGTGCCATTAAAGTTGAGTTTAAAAGCAAACGCATAGGATGAATCTCTATAATGTGCTCATGTATACCAAATTCAAAGCAAAGAACAACATATCAACAAACCCATAACACTCTTAATAAGGGAATACATATCAACATTCAGATATTTTCATAAAAAAAAATTTTCAAATTTTTCACATAATTTGCACTATTGTGAACAAAAAATCTGTATGTATGTGAAATGTGAATTTTCGCCGCAAAAATTGACATTATCAACAAAAAATTTTCACAAACATTGGTGTATCATACAAATAGTGCACCTCACCCCCAACTTGTTTCATGCATTGCCCTCGATGCAACAAAAAAGGTATGATATGCAGTGAAGGACTGTAAAAAAAATGAATAGAGTTAGAGAACATCTATCACTTGAGCTTTTGACAACAACACCAACATTTGAAACTAAGAAAAACAACACTACGAAAAGATAAAGTAAGTACATAAATAGTTAAAGTAAATAAAAGCGACTGTACACTAAGAATCCTAAGAACAGTTATTCCTCCACAAATTCTGGATATACTATATCCATCAAATCCTCCTCCACTCCTTGTCCTTCAAAACCCATAAAGAATGGCTTGAGTCTTCAACCATTGACCTTGAATGTCCTGCCATCCTCAAGGTTTGTGACATCCATGGCTCCATTGGGGTAAGCCACCTTGACAAGATAGGAGTCATCCTAACAAGATCGGAGTTTCCCTTGAAAGATCGAGAGATGAGAGTTCTAAAAAAGTACTTTTTGGCCGGGCTCAAATGACTTTTGTACAATGGATTTGTCATGAAAGATCTTAGTCCGCTCTTTTAAAATTTTTGAGCTCTCATACGCATCTCTTCGAATCTCTTCCAATTCATTCAATTCTAGCTTCTTATATTCTCCGGTCATTCTCAAATTGTAGTTCAAAGTCTTTATGGCCTAATAGGCCTTGTGTTTTATCTCAACTGGCAAATGGCAAGCCTTTCCATAGACGAGCCGATAGGGAGACATGCCTAAGATAGTCTTGTAGGCAGTGCGGTAAGCCTATAGGGCATCAATTAGTCTACATGACCAATCTTTCCTATTTGGGTTTTCTTTAAGATAGTTATAATCTCCCTATTGGCCAACTCAGCTTGGCCATTGGTCTGTAGGTGGTATATTGTGGATAACTTATGTGTAATGCCATATGTAAACATTAAAGACACAAATGGCCTATTGCAGAAATGTGATCCACCATCGCTTATCATTACACGAGGCATACCAAACCTCGAAAATATGTTCTCTTTCAAGAATTTGACCACGACCCAGTGGTCATTAATTTTAGTTGGGATAGCCTCCACCCATTTGCACACGTAGTCCACTACTAGTATAATGTATATATAGCCAAACAACATAAGGAAGGGACCCATAAAGTCGATGCCCCAACAATCAAATATTTTTATAACTAGTACAGGGGAGAGGGGCATCATGTTTCTTCGGGTCACACTACCCAAACGTTGACATCTATCATATTCTTTACAAAATGAAATACAGTCCTTTATCAGAGAGGACCAATAAAAACCTGACTCTAAGATTTTTACAAAAGTCTTCTTTGCAGAGAAATGGCCAGCACATGCCTCTAAATGGCAGAATGCAAGGACTTCTTGTTGTTCATTTTTTGGTATGCATCTCCGCATGACTTGGTCAGAGCAGTACTTGAAAAGGTATGGTTTGTCGAAGTAGAAGTACTTCACATCCACCATAAACCTTATTCGATCCTCCGGGGTCCAATGCGATGGTATTTGTCCTGTTGCAAAATAATTACATATGTCAGGATACCAAGGTCACACAAAATGAATTGAAAGCAAATGTTCATTAGGGAAGGAATCGGGGATAGGAATGTGCTCATCGGCCTCTTGCACCACCGGTCGGGATAGATGATCTGCCACCACATTCTCCACTCCCTTCTTATCTTTGATTGTCAGATTGAATTCTTGGAGTAGGAGGATCCACCTAATGAGTCTCAATTTGGCATCCTGCTTAGACAATAAATACTTCAAAGCAGAGTGATCAGTATAGACTATTATCGACGAACCAATGATGTAAGAACAGAACTTATCCAATGCAAATACTACTACTAACAATTCCTTCTCAGTGGTGGTATAATTCATTTGTGCCTCGTTAAGGGTTTTGCTAGCATAATATATTACATACGGTCTCTTATCCTCCATTTGATTGAGCATTGTGATGACCGTATAATCACTCGCATCGCACATAAGCTCAAAAGGTAAATTTCACTTGGGTGGACGCATAATTGGAGGTGTAGTAAGCATGCTTTTGAGTTTTGAAAAAATTGCCTCATAATTATCCAACCACTCGAATAGGACATCCTTGGCTAGTAAATTGGTCAAAGGTTAGCCCAATGCATTAAAATCATTAATGAAACAACGGTAAAATCCGGTATGACCTAGAAATGACCTGATATCCTTTATGAATTTTGGTGTAGGGAGGTTGGAAATGGCCTCAACCTTTGATTTGTCCACTTCGATCCTCTTCGCCAAGACGATATGCCCAAGCACAATTCCTTGTGTCACCATAAAGTGACACTTCTCCCAATTCAAGACTAAGCTCTTTTCCTCACATCTCTCGAGAGCTCTCTCCAAATTCTCCAAGCATCCATTAAAAGAATCCTTAAAGATCGAAAAGTCATCCATAAACACCTCAACAATATTCTCCACCATATCACTAAAGATTATCATCATGCAATGTTGAAAAGTTCTAGGGGCATTACATAGCCCAAAAGGCATGCGAAGATAGGCAAAAGTACCGTAGGGACAAGTGAAGGTGGTCTTCTCCTGATTTTCCAATTCAATCTTGATTTGATTGTAGCCGGAGTATCCATCTAAAAAATAATAGAATAGATACCCCGCTACTCGTTCCAACACTTGGTCGAGGAATGGCAATAGGAAGTGGTCTTTCCTTGTGCATAAGTTGAGCTTGCGGTAATCAATGCACACTCTCTATCCGGTGATCACTCTTGTCGGAATAAGCTCATTATCCTCATTTACCACCATGGCTACTCCCGACTTCTTGGGTACTACTTGCGTGGGGCTAACCCACTTACTATCAACAATCAAAAAAATGATGCCCACGTCAAGTAGTTTTAGCACCTCGTCCCTCCCCACATCCTTTATAATTGGATTCAACCTTCTTTGTGGTTATCGAGACGACTTGGAATCATCCTCCAAGTAAATGCGGTGTGTCCAAATGAGGGGGCTTATCCCCTTGATGGCAATAATTGTCCAACCAATTGCTCCCTTATGCCTTCTCAACACTTTCAAGAGATCTTCTTCTTGTTTTGCCTCCAAGGTTGAGCTAATCACTACCAAAAAGGTTTTGTCCTCCCCAAGATATGTATACTTCAGATGGGATGGTAGTGGTTTCAATTCCAAATTGGGCTTTTGCTCATTTGATGGGAAAATCTTCTTGTCTTGGTGTGGGGGCTTCTCAAATGTAGGGGTTCACTTTTCTACTCCTTTCAAACTCTCCAATTCCTCTTGCTTATCAACTTTCTCTATATCAACATTCTCCTCTTCTCCCAACTTTAGCATGCCCAACAACTCCAAGTGTTCCTTCGCCAAGGTGTCAATCCTATTGACTTTGTGTACTTCGTCATCATCCCCTGGTTGTTTGTTCAAATTAAACACATTGAAGTCCACAGTCATGCTCCTGAAAGTAAGCTTCATGAGACTATTCTTGTAATTAATAACGACATTAGAGGTAGCAAGGAATGGTCTTCCTAATATAACAGGGATTTTGGAGCAAGGGTTAGCAATAGGGTGAGTCTCAAGCACAATGAAATCAAAAGAAAAGTAAAAGATATCCACTTAAACCAAAACATCCTCAACCACTCCCTTCGTTGTTTGAATGCTCCGATCCACCAATTAAAGAATAATTAAAGTTGGCTTCAACTCTTCAAGTTGGAGTTGCTTGTACACCGAGTAGGGTAAGAGGTTCACACTAACTCCCAAATCAAGGAATGTTTGCTCCACCCAGCAATTCCCAATTGTTATAGCAATGGTAGGTAACCGTGGTTTTTAAACTTTGGAGGGGTGTTTGTCCTCAAAATTGAGCTCACTTACTCGGTGAGGAATGCCTTCTTGTGGACATTGAGTTTTCTCTTCATCGTGCATAAGTCTTTCAAGATCTTTGCACAAGATGGAATTGGCTTTATCGCGTCAAGGAATGGAATGTTGATTTTCACCTGCTTGAACATTTCAATGATATCAGAATAATTAGCCACCTTGACGGATGGCTTCAAATGATTAGGAAAAGGAGCAGGGATAAGGGAAACAAGTACACTATTATCAACCAATTTCTCTTTCTCGCTCACTTCATCATTCACCTCACCCCCCTTGGTGTCATCCTTGGTCTCTTTTTCTTTTGGCAATGTGGCTTTGGAAGAGACCTTTGGCACAACGGTCTTATCATTTTGTTTGCCACTTCGAAGGGTGGTGACCACCTTGAGTTGCTCACAACTCTCTTTGGTGGACTTGGACAACTCAATCACATGTTGGCCCTTAGGGTTTTCTTGGGGTTGAGCGGGGAATTTCCCCTTCTATTGTTGTGATAACCCTATGTGATTAGTAATTTTTGCGAGTTGAGCTAAAATGTTGTTGTTAAAGGCGGTTTAGCTTTGGATAAAGTTGTAAACCACATCCTCCAAGTTTCTCTTATGGGGAGGTTGGTAGGTGGGAGGATTTTGTGGTCCTTGCTGAGAAAAACTTTGGGGAGGTGGACTTTGGGAGAAATTTTGTAGGGTGGATTTGATGAATACCCTTGTGGATTAGACCAGGGGTATTGGGAGCTAGACATTTGACCTTGGCCTTGGTATTGACTTTGGTATTAACCTTGCTTAGGAGGCATGGGAGGTGTGTAAGTGCTAGACCCATGAGGAGTAGGATTCTCATTTTTTTAACTAAAGTTCGGGTGATTGCTCCAACCCGAATTGTAAGTGTGTGAATTTGGAGAGAATGATTGTCTTGATTGATTAAAGACATTAACTTGCTTGTGGTACACTTTCTTAAGCACCGAAATGTTGGGGCATTTCGATATGGAATGCTCCACACTCTTACAAATCGAGCAAGACTCCTCGGTCTTTGAAACATTGGACACCTAGTGTCTCCTATTGACCTTTAGACCTCAACTTTCCTAGACAACTCAGTAATTTTGGAAAGCAAGTCTTCCCGGTCTCTCAAATCATACATCCCTTCCCCATGAGCTTGACTACCCCCTTGTGGAGAAGAGCTTGGTACATCGGTGGGGTTCGTAATGTCTCATGATTGTGCAATATGTGCCAATGTATCAAAGTTTTCTAAGGCCTTATCGGGGTCTTTGTTCAAAAACTCCCCATTGCACATCATGTCAATGAACCGTCGATGGCCCAATGTAATTCCTTTATAAAAGAAACTCACCAATTGCCATGCTTCAAAGCTATAGTGTGGAATGGATTGTAGCGATTCCTTGTAACGATCCCAACATTGGTGGAATTGCTCATTGGACTTCTCTAAAAAGATTTGAATTTATTTATTTAGAGCAATGGTTTTAGGCACCGAAAAAAATTTGTTTAAAAATTCAGAAAGCATTTGAGTCCAAGATGTGATGGATTGAGGCTTCAAGGAATTAAGCCCCTTTTTCACCTTATCTTTTAGGAAAAAGGGGAACAATTTCATCCTAGCTATGTCTTTCGTTCCATGATTGGTGAGGAAGGTTGCAATTATTTCCTCAAACTCCTTTATGTGCAAATAAGGGTTCTCCCTTTTAATTTTGTGGAACGTGGGAAGGAGTTGCAACATCCCTGGCTTAACTAAGAAGCCATGAGCTTGGACTGGTAAGAGGACACATAAGGGTGTGGTACTTCGTGTGGGTTGAAGGTAATCCCTCATTGACCTCGCCGAAGGATCAAGTTGGATATTGTTCCCTTCATTCATAGGAGTGGGAATTGCATTTGTGGATTGGGCATTCTAGGTTCTTGCACTCCCCCACCCTTTTGCATGTTTGGATTGACACCTAAATTCTCAAAATTATCACCCGTATCCTCGGGTGGGTCTTGGTCAATGTTCATGTTGGGGCCTAAGGGTTGTCTATCCAATTGGTTTTGTTCGTCTCATCCCCACATTCAACAAACTATCTATAAATAAATAAAAATGTAAACAAACAAAAGCATATACAAGGAGCAACATACCTTAGCCCATGATGAATATCACAGGACTTACCACCATTGTCTAAAAATTACCTTCTTGATTCAACATTTTGCCTTCCCCGGCAACGGCGCCAAAAATGCTCGATTGTTTCCATTGTATTCCCAATTCTCCGCACAAGAACCCTCTTTGTGTGTATGACCAATGTGTATGGGTGAGTATCACTCTCACTTGGGTTCGATGCAAAAAATGGGGAATTGGAATATTGGTGGAATGAAATGTATGTGTGTGTGTGTGTGTGTGTGAACAAAAGTGCTCTTCAAGCGTAGGGAGACTTTGGAGTGTCATGTTTTACTTGGAAATCGTATTCCAAGGTCGTCTCCTCCAGAAATGAGGTGAATCGTGTTGAATGTGAATTGGGTAAAAATGTAAAAGTGTAAAATCTTTTGAGTTTGAGTTAGTGATATGTTGTTTGTGATAGAAAGTGAAATGGAATATGTGTTGGCTAATCTGAAGGGGCCATTCCTATGGGAATGTCAAATCAATTCAAGACCTTCCTCCAATGGTTCCTAGATGTTTGATTGATTCGTAGGAAGCGCAGGACTAGAATGGAGGTGAGGATTCAAGCATACCCCGTGACAATGCCTGCGGTAAATCAAGAACTCACAACCATGTTCTCACTCAACCTAGTCAAACCAAACGAACATACACTACAAGAGGAAAGAAAATGAGTTGAAATGGCATACCCAAGAGGAGGTCTCCCTTGGATTAGCCAACTTAAGAACTTAGCTACTCATACTTAAACCAAAAACAATAATGTAATGGAAAGACATTGTAAAGGAATGAAGATTTGAGCTAAGTTAATGCAAGAAAACATAAACTATAGGAAAGTGCATTTAATACCCATCTTACAGCTTGAAAATGAAGAACTTGAATGCATTAATGGTGAAATTCCAAATGAAAGACTAAGCTTGAAATGTGCTTGTAATAAATGACATTAAAGATAATAAAAGAAGCTTACAAGATCCTTATANGGGGGCTGATAATTGAGAGAAAAGATAGATGGGGAGAGACAGAGGACAGTGCGTGGGTCTGGGCGCAGATGATTAGGGCATACACGGAGGAGGGATTTAAGGGATTCAAAAATGAATGAATTTTACAATAACTCTCAGACACAAGTACTTCCAAGAAAACTAACTACTTAAATGATGATTCTGATTCTTTTAAGTGCCACGTTTATGTTACGGATATACTAGGAATAATTCGTGCATAAAAATATGATGCAATTAAAAAAAAATTGAACACTGAACTCAAACACGTACAAAGTTGAAAGAGTAAATTGCACTTATAATCCGTACAGGAAGGCACTGTAAAATTGAAAAAAAATATATATATATTATTCTAGAACACGAAACAATCAGACACCGAACATAAACTTGCATTAAGTTAAAAGTCTAAATTTTATTTTTAGACTATAAACCCCACGTGACAATCTGTGAGTTTAATTGGATCAATCAAATCAATTTGTGCCTATACAAAAGACCAAATAAAATGGATGAAGTTGAAAAATAAAAATGTTCTTTATATTAATCTAAAGTTAACTTAAAACTATTCTTTAATACATGACACACAACAAATGCACCATATGAATACTTGGAAAAAGTGACATGCCAAACATAAAATTGTGTGATACAACCANGGATGGAAGAAATGTAAAAATCTCAAGCTTTCTCTCTCTACCTATGTCTTCTCCCTCGAACTTATCTCTCTACAATGTAATACATTCAGAATAATACATGATGAATCCCTATTTTTGTCCATAGAGAGCTCCTTGGGTGTGGACAAGCCTCCCATCAAGAGGGGGCTGATTGGATGGAATGTTGTAGGCTTGGACAAACATATCCTTCCTCTCTCTTTGCCATGCTCTTCTCTCTCCTCCTCATTAATGCCAAGGCCTTTAAAGTCCAACTAGAAATGAGTGGAGGCTTGTAGACGTGTAAGGAATGTTAGGAGACCTGTTGGAGAAGTGTAAGTGGGACCCCCATATTGCAGAGCTTGAGATGCAGGCTGTCTTGGCAATCTAGGCAAAACCTTCTGGAAGGTTTGTGCAGGAATAGTTAAATGAACATTCTAGTAAGCAAAATCTTCTAGAAGATATATGCAAACCTTCCGGAATGTTCAGTCCAATAGACAAAACCTTTTGGAAGGTTTTGGTAGTGAAAGAACAGACCAAGGCAGAACCTTCTAGAAGGTTTTTAACCAACTTGAATTTTTCTTGGTGCTAAATTCTCGTCTTTGAGATCTTTGAAGAAAATCCTGATCTTTGCTATGGTTACGTAGCTCTCATCGTATAAACAACTTTAATTCTTGGCCCAAAGTGATCCAACAATCAAATTTCCATGGATCTAAGAGAGAAGATTGAAGAATCTCTCTTCTTTCTCCCTCTCTTTACCAAAAATGGCAGCCAAGAATGGGGAAAATAAGATTTTTCCCTTTTTAAATACCTTTTGAATGTTTGGCCCTCGTTGCGCCACACGTCCCAATTTATCTGATCCAATTTTATTCTGCGATTAAATTTTGCATCGTGTTAATTTCAATATATTTTTTTTGAACTAAATTTAAATTATTTTTTGGATTTTGTGAATAAAATTTGATTGTGTTTATTTAGTTTCGGAATACCCGATCGCATCATAAAACGCAAAAAATTTGACTGTCTCAACATTCAACGAAAATTGACTGGACAATTAGATTTCGCAATATGAATCTAACAATGAGGTCTGCTTTGTCATCTGAATTCTAGAAAAATTTAAATTTTCAACCTATATCATAACAACTAATTGCCATTCTTCCCCCCTTAAAGGAATTTCGTCCCTGAAATTATACACACGTGCACATATAACAAAATGCAATTGTAACAAGTTATATAATACTCTATGAATGGAAGAAATGTACATGCATCCTAAAATAGGAATAAATAGGTGGTGCAGATAGTGTCTTCACGCTCCCATATCGCCTCCTCCATATCACAGTGTTGTTACAACACCTTTACCAACCTCATAGTCTTTCCATGTAAAACTTGATCTTGGCTATCAATGATTTGAACCTGTCCCTCCTGGAAGGTTCCATCTATATCAATAACCATCTCACCCTAATCCATCACATGTATAAGATCTGGAGTGTACTTTCAGAGCACAGAGACATGAAACACCGCATGAACACCCAATAGATTTGGAAATAACATCAGCCGGTAAGTAACTGTAACAATCTTCTCATGTACCTCGAAAGGCTTAATATACCTCGGTGAAAGCTTCCCTCATTTTTCGAACCTTACCACTCCCCTCTTAGGCATAACCTTCAAGAAGATGTAATCTCCAACCTCAAACTCCAGAGAACACTTTGAACTGTAAGAAGATGCTTCTATATCATGTCCATCTTCTTTAAGGTGTTCTTAATCAAGTCCAGGCCCGTAGAACGTCTCTCTCCAACCTTCGTCCAACAGATTGGAGAGCGGCACAATATCCCATAAAGTGCCTCATAGTGTATCACATGTATGCTCGTTCGATAACTGTTGTTGTAGGTGAACTCTTCTAAGGATAAGTGCTTATCCCATCTACCCTTGAGGTCAAGTACACATATCCTCTAAAATCTGGATGGTCCTTTCCGATTGATCATCCATCTAGGGATGAAAATTTATACTCATCATCAACTATGTCCCCATAACTCGCTAAAAACTCTCTCAAAAGTGAGTCGTGAACTTGGGATCCCAATCTGATACTATAGATATGGATATCTCGTGTAACTTAACTATCTCATGTATATACAATCTGCAAAATTCCTCTAGTGTGAAGGTCATCTACATAGCCAAAAAGTGTGCCGACTTCGTAAACTGGTCCATTATCACCCATACTGTGTTATGCGTGCGCGAAGTTCATGGTAGGTGGGTCACAAAATCCATAGTGATGTGTTCCCACTTTCAATCAGCCACCTATAAAGGCTGGAGTAACCCTACTGGTCTCTGGTGCTCGGCCTTAACTCACTAACATGTGAGACATTTATTGATAAAGTCTCATACGTGTCTCTTTATCCCACTCTAGTAATACTGACGACGAAGATCATGGTACATCTTCGTTTCACCGGGATGCACTGCAAAATAGGATCAATGAAACTCCCTGAGTATCTCATCTCTCAGGTCTGTAGACTGGGGAATCGCAACCTTTCCCTTGAATCGAAGATCATCATTAGCGTGAATGGCCTAACCCTCATCGCTTACACCCAACTGTACCTAGTGCTTGATGAACAATATCTCTATGTCTTGCCCTTGGGACTCAATCACACTACTCAGTAAAGAAGGCATAGCCACAAGACTGCCCAAAATGCCCTAAGTCTGATCCTTATAGTGTAGTTTGAACTATTCCACACTCTCAAGCATCTACCACTCTCAAGAAGCTATACTAACTAAGACTTTCTGTGACTTCCTAAGGAGTGCATCAACCACCATATTTGCATTACCAGGATGGTAATACAAAGTGAAGTCATAATCCTCCAAGTATTCCATCTACCTGCGCTACCTCATGTTAAAGTCTTGCTATGTGAAGATGTTCTTCAAACTCTTGTGGTCCAAAAACACCTCAAACTACTCTTTATACAGATAGTGGCACCAGGCCTTCAAGGCAAAGACAATAGTTGACAATTCCATGTCATGTGTAGGGTAATTTTTCTCGTGGTTCTTAAGTTGTCATGAACCCTAAGCTACCACCCTCTCGGACTGCATCAATACACAAACTAGTCCCTTATTCGAAGCATCACAATACACTGTGTACCTATGTCCCCTTTCTAGCACTATATGAATAAAAGTTGAAGTAAGCCTTCTCTTGAACTCCTAGAATGCCCTCACATGAATCATCCACTAAAACCAGACTTGCTTTCTCAAGTCTCATCATAGGGGCTGCTAATCGGGAAAAGTCCTAAAGTATATTTTTTTTGGTCCCTAAAGTGTATATTTTTTGTCAGTTTAGTCGTCATTGTATCAATTTTGTCAATTTGTACCATAAAGTATTCAATTCGTGTCACTTTGGTCCATACATTGATAGACCATCAAGTTTTTTTGGACAGAAGTGACCCTGTGCCATTTTTTTTAGATGGTATCACGTGCTCAACACGTGATCATTCGGTCAAAAACTTAACAGTCCATCAGTGTATGGACCAATGTAACACGAATTAAATACTTTATGGAGCAAATTGACAAAATGGATACAATGAGGACTAAACTAATTAAAAATACATATTTTGGAGACTAAAAGTGTTATTAACCATAAAAAAATTTATAATCAATTTATCATAGTCCAAGCATGATATAACCCATCACCAACTATCACAACATGACGAATATATCATAATCGAATAATGAAGAAGATATATACTTGGGTTTGGTTATATTTTCAAACAAAATACCCATTGCCAAACTACATTTCCTTCATTTTTCTTCAATCAACAGATAATACAAATATTGAGCAAGAGATAGATAAAATTTATTGTCTCAATCAACTAATTAAACTACTGCACAAAATGTAAGGAATGTGCTTAATGAAAAGCCTATTTTTCCATATGAATTTCATCAAGTTTCACGTGCAAACAAATTGGAAAGAGGGAGTTAAATAAGTTGAATTGCTTTAAGAGCAATAGTTTGTGATTACAGATAACAATTTTTTTGCTAGGTGCTCTTTAGAAAACTTCACACTATTCGTCATGGTCATGTTCGCATCTTTGGATGTAACTTAATTCATTTAATTTTTTTTATACAAGAAAACACCCAACCAAAGCTTCCTTTGTATGCACCAATGTGGAAATATATATAGCTATTTCAAATGAGCAAAGGTGACAAAATTCGCGAAAACCATTATGCATCTTTTCCTTATAAATAACATCAAAGTAAAAATTCACAAATTATACGTGACATTTAGATCTAAGATCTATATGAGTAATATACATCACATAGATCTAAGACTTTGCCAAATATGTCATATATACCAGATCTGAAAGATATTTAGGTGTAATATAGCTTAGCATAGATCATTAGAATAGGGTTTTGAGTATAAAATGGAAAAAATTAACTATATTTGGTAAAAACACAAATTGTTTTATTGTTAAATCAAACCTTTTACATACTTGGAAGGAGTTCAAATCAAAAGGGGATACGAATTGGGATAAGTGGAATAGCAGACCCTCTTCAAATAAATTTGGTTAACAAGAGGAGCCATCACAGTGCAAATCGATATGGGCTATCAAGGGCTTACATAGAGCATATGGGTGTTTATGAAATTTTTCCCACAAATCCTACTGGCTAAATTTTTAACCCACCTAAGAGATGGGTTACATAGAACCCATATAAGCAATCTAAATGATACTTAAGATCCAAAAATGATTTCCAAGCTGTTTTTTGTATTGCCTAATGTGGATTAATTGGGTCCCACCTTTTTTAATCCAATTCAACTCAAGTTAATCCCATTTAACCTACAGTCTAAACACCCCCTTAGGATTTAAGATTTTTTTCTTCAAAGTTTCATAATAAAAGTGTTGTGAGATTAGTGGTCCTCAGTTTTTCAAGATTTTTGACTTGAACATTTATGCAAGACTTATCTAGTAAGTTGTAACCTAGGAGCTATGACAAGTGTACCTCTAACGTATATCAAAGTTAAGAAGCTCTATTTAGTTTAAATAGTGTTTAAACCTCATAGAAGTAACTAATATTAAGCATCGTTGTGTTGTAGAAAATAAAACACTATAATCAATGCGTAAAAATGAAAAACATATATCACATTTTTTAATACAACATCCAGTACGAAGTGCATGTCATTCTCTTGCTTTGACTTATTTTGGAAGTTTTCTCATTTTTTTTCTTTTTTCCCTAGCATGTTGTTCTTCTACACCTTTCTAAGAGCTTTTTACCAAACTCAAATGGTTTAGAAAACTTTACCAAACCTGGGTGATTTTGAAATTATTTTCTAAACCCAGGTAATTTTTCAAAATGCCAGTCTAACTGATGTCTTAAGCTAAAACAAATTAGTTAGACTGGCCTTTTTGCTTAAAAAGGCCAGTTGGAGATACTTTTTTTTAAGACATTTTACATTTGAAAATGTCATTTGTTTTGATGTTTTTAAGGAAACACGTCAATTCAATTGACGCTTTCTTCTGCGATTTAAAACTAGCGCCTCTTTTCTTATTCCTTTTTCTGTCTTCTTCCCAAAATCCCTAATCTCCATTGTTACTTCCTCCACCCAATCGCCACTGTCCTCCACCATTGGATTACGCCACCAAGAAACCCCACTGAAGACTCCATCGCATCAAGAAGGCCTACCACATCTACCGAAGGTTGGTCTCCACCGAAGCCACTACCATTATCTTACTCTGGCGAACTCTGCCACCACCTCTCTCTTTGGTATTTCTCATTCTCTATTTGGTTATCTATCTCTTTCTTTGCATCTCTACTTCTATTGCTCTCTCTTTCTCCCTACTTCTCTCACTCTTGCTCTTTCTACTGCTCTCTCTCCCTTTTTGCTACACTAAAAATTTGGAATTTTTAGATTTTGATAGTGGTTTCATATGTGTGAATGTATTTCTTATGCTTACATATTATCTTAACTTGTGATGTTATTAATCATTACAAGGTCATATTTATATCTATCCAATATTTTGCGAACTCTAAGATAGCTAACAAGTTGAATGAAAAATAAGATGCCACAACAAGTCCATGAGTGAATGCATAATAGCTAATAATTGGATTCCCTCTGAATTCAAAATGGTACGAAAAAAGATCAATGTACACACACATACCCACTGAAAAAGAGAATGTGAAAAAATAGCTAAAATGTCTATAAGAAGGTTTGTCAGTTGAAGATATACCATTGGGTATAATAAGTTGCAGTAAGTAGATGTTGCCCAATCGTGTAGTTCGTATAAAACATATAATTATCCAATTTAATTCCCTTAATAGTATGCAATTTAAACCTAATTTGCTGACCAACACCTTCTAGTACCTTGGCCTTACCCATAACTTCTCTCTCTATTATCTCCTTTTCCCTCTCCTTCTCTTTGCTATAATTTGGTGATTTATGTAATTAATCTTATGACCAAAAATTCCTATCTAAATAGGATAAAATGAAGCATAAAAATATAAATTCATTAATAGTATCATACCACAAATTCTTTTATGTTCTTTTTCTTAGGAAAAGTACAAGACCACAATGTTAGAGATAAACCAAGTTAAACTGCAAGAGTTGGCATTCGTAGTTTGTATCCAATTATATTGGCTTAACATTGTTGCTCAAATAACTTGTAGGTGCTTGTTATTTCAGTTGGATTTTAATATCAATATTGGTTGACATGGCCAAAAATCAAGTTACTATAATCTCGTATTAGGGCAAGAAAATGTACTATGGATCTTTATGTTAAGATTCTTCTCCTCGAGGTAGCAATGTTATAAATAGTGGCACAACACTATGGGAGTTGTTGAATAAAACTTACATCTTAATGGGGTTGGATATGTCTTATTACAAGTTGAGGTTGATTTGTAGATATCCCGCTACATTAGGACCAAACATGACTATATATGTCCAACTGGAAATTATGAATAATGAACTTGTGGGTGCTATATTTAATATGGTATTTAACAACCAAATGATGAATAGTATGGATTTGTATGTGGAGTTGGAGGTCGTCAAAGAATTCATTGGTGGGAGTAAGGAAAAGGGTGTCAAACCACCAATAACATGCCATATATTGATTTATTCAGACGAGAAATTGGCATCTCAACATTTCCATATTCTCAGGTGACAAGTGAATGTTCCACTCCTATGAAGATGTAGTTAATGTACAAGACTAAGCACTACAACCATACCCATGGACATTTTGGGCCTTGAACCTATGTTGAATATTATACGCCAATGATTCAAGTTCTCAGATATGTGAAGAGGGATTAATTTGGGTGAACCATGTGATGTCAAACAATCACTTATGCAATAGCATCCAATCTAGGAATATGAAGAAATATGTGCAAATCATCCCACAAATGACTAAGATGAAGAAGATGAGTCCGAAAAAATATTGATTGATGAATCAGATGAGGAGGATCAAGATCGTGAACCCAATGAGGTTAGTGGCAACGTTCATACGCACGAGTCTGACTCCCTATTCTTCATAAATGTTGAATTGAGCAAGTATTATGAAATTGATAGCTTAGCATTGTCTGTTAAATTGAAGTTATGGGATCCAACAAAGTTGGAGTTAGTGAAGGGTACAGTTTTCAAGGATAAAGTGGCATTGATAAGAACAATAAAATGGTATTTCATAAAAAAATAGGATTATGTTGTGATGGAGACCAAAGCAACGGTGTGAGCTATATAGTGCAACAGGTACATGCCGCCTAATTGCAAATGGACGTTGCACGCATGTTTCAGAAAAAAAAAATTGAAAATGTTTTAGATTACAAAATATGATGGACCTCATACCTATTTCTACCCTCGGATGAGTCGTGACCACATACATCTTGATTAGAACTTCATACGTCATAGTATATAGGGTCTTGTTCGTGATGCCCCATAATTGAAAATATCACTTATCAGATAATATATAAAGAACAAGTTTGAGTATAATATCTTGTATTAGAACGTCTGGGTTGCATGGAACAAGGCCATCGCCATGATTTTTAGTGATTGAAACTCATCGTACGACATGTTACCAAAATTTATGGGTGCCATCTTAAAGTGTAACCTAGGTTCGATTGTGAAGTGGAAATTCGCCTATGAATCTGCAGAACATAATGTGTTTTTTTGAGTATTCTGGGCATTCAAAGTGAACATTGATGGGTTTCCCTATTGTCAACTCGTTATTAGTATTGATGGGACACTCCTTTGTGACAAGTATAAGGGAAAGTTGTTAGTTACTATGGAATTTGATGCTAAAAACCAATTATTACCTATTGTATTTGCTATCATGGAAAATGAGAATCGGTAGTTGGGATTTTTTTCTATCTTACCTAAGGTGATTAGTTGTTAGGGATCAGGAAGGGATATAGCATAAGGGAATAATTTTCTCTGCGAACATGAAAGATTCTGGTTGGCAACTGCCACGTGCTTACCATCACTTCTATCTTAGGCATGTGCGCAATAAATTTACTGCAAGGTTCAAGGATGCCCACTTGTATGATCTAATGTGGATGGTCGGGAAAGAGCGATAGGTACACTAGTTCAATAGGCTGATGGAGCAGATGAACACAGCCAACCAAACAACAAGGGAGTACTTGAACAAGACACCAATGCAACAGTGGACACTAGCCCATGATAATGGACGACGATATGGCATAATAGCAACCAACATTTCAGATGTTTTCAATAATTTTTTTCTAGGTGCAAGATTTTTACCCATAACTGTTTATGTACAATCAATCTTTTATCGAGTGAATAATTATAATTACGGATGTCGTAATGAGACAGAAAAATAAAAAAAAATATTTTTTTGTTCTCTAAAGATGTTATCAAGTGAGTAAAATGATTGCAAGAAAAGGCTCATATGCATGATGTGCCATTGCACAGTGTTCGTGGGCGCATTAATGTGGTGACGGGAGGTTGTAAAAAAAAAGTTGTTTATCTACCTGACCGTTCATGCACATGCAAAAAATGGGCCATATTTAGAATTTCTTACTATCATTTATTAGTTGTATGCTAGTTTTTTCTATTGGATTTTCAAGATTATATAGAACTTGTTTACAATATCAGTTCTTTAGAGAGAACTTAGGTGCCAAAAATGTATCCTCTAGAGCATGAAGATTATTTGGATGATCCTGAATGTCCCAAGTTAATCCCTAATTGTGACCAATGTCAAGAATTGATTAGTCATCCAAAGACTTTTTGCATATGAAATGAGACAGACTGTTCACCTGAGGTTCGTAATCACATACACTGTGAGTTGTAAAGCAAAGCCAGTCATAATCGTCAGAAGTGTCTATCCAAAAACCATCAACATTCAACATCTGGTCACTAGCCACATGTAGTTTTTTATTTTATGTAAGTTACACTTGATTATAGTATATTTTATAATGGACCTTCTTATATTTGTCATATGTTGTAAGATGTTCAAGGTGATCCCATTTATTGTGGGCTTTATTGAAACTTTGCTCACTATATGAATCTATCATATTGTTATCTTATCTACTATGTTGACATTGTAATTTGTTATTGATAGTCTTTTAATTTATTTTTTAGATTTAGTTCTTGTCATGGAGACTAAAGGTAGACTATTTTTATATCTTGGTCCAATTCAAAGGATATTTGGCAAGATGCAGACCTTTGCACTATAGGTGTAGTCGTCGCACCCTTTGATAGCTACATCTTATTGATGATCGAGTCCTCCAACATTTTGTTATAGCAAGGCTTTATGGTGCTTAATGGTCATGTCAAAATGACTCAATTAGCATCTCATCACAGCCCTAGTGGAGAGGTGGTGTGTTGAGATGCACACATTCCACTTTCCCATGGGTTAGATCATCATCTCACTACAGAATGTTAGGGTACTCATTAGACTACCTATCGAAGGTACCCCAATATATGACAGGGATAGTTGTCCTGAGGGCATGACTTGGCCAACACTATGCCAACTTTTTTTTGGTTTTACACATGTTAAGGGAGCTAAATACTGATTATTTCCCTGACTCAATGCTTTACAAGGCCATTTGGATAGTGGAGGACCCATCGATGCTACCGAGGATTTCATAGAATTTTATGCCATAGCATACATAATGCTATTGATTGGTGCACATTTATTCTTAGATAGTCATCGAGCAAGGTTAAGCTCATGTACCTAGCTCTTATCATGGATCTTACTATAGCTGACCAATACAGTTGGGGTCGTGCTGCTTTGGCCTGGTTGTACCAAGAGATGTGCGTATCAACTAGATGTGACGCGAAGGACATAGGTGGCTTACTTGTTCTGATTCAAGTACAATTCGACCATCATATATAAGTTTGACAAAGTTTATTATAAATTCATTGTAATGTGATGTGCAAACAATGTATATATTATTTATTTAATTTATGTAGTTGTGGGAATGAGAACGCTTAGCACACATACGTCCATAGAGATTGCTCTCACGTATGCCTGCAACCCATGGTGCAAATGATGGAGCACAGTTACATGTGGAGAAGGTCGTACCACATGATGTTGTACATAGGGCACAAGCTGCACCATATGATGTTGTTGCACCTATAACTGCACCACATGTCACTCTATAGGAATTGTTCCCTACAAGCCCTCATGGGTGTAGTTAAATCAACTTGACTAGAAGCAGAATGAGTAGGTATAAAACACTTTGACCTATATACTTTTGTTTCCTGTATTATATGCCTTTTATTGTGTTTGTGGTTGTGGTGATTGGTGGTTGATGGTTGTTTTGCAGTTGTTATCAATTGTAATAAGGTTGTTGCCTTTTCTTTTTTGGAGTTAATGTTGTAAAGGAAACTATGCCAAAAAAATTTAACGTATAAGTTATGTTTCTTTGTAAACAGGTTGTTAAATTAGTGGTTGTTTTGTGGTTTATGGTTGTATTATAGTCATTGGTTTATGGTGTTTGCATTGGTTATCCAATTTGTATAGGTTCAAAAAAAATATAGGTTCATAGGGAAAAATCTGCTAATTTTTTTAAAATGTGTCATAACCATTTCATTAACAATTTTATATTGCAGATGATATGGCAGCCTTTCATGGTAGATGTGTTGGCTAGCCTATCTTATTATTATCTTTTAGGGAAAGATTTGTGGAGAACACAATCACCACTCATATGTTTTGATGTGCTTGAGTGGCATTTCCCTGACCATGTTCTCTGACGGTTTGGTTTGACACAAAAGATACCAGCAGCATGTGACTCAGATAGGAAGCTACATGCTACTAATTGGCGTAGCAGGCCTAGATATGACTGGATTGTTACTCATCAAAGCTATATCATCATGTGAGATCATTAGCAGGACTCTATTGTTGCAGGCGATCCCAACACTAGTTCGATGGATCCCACTGATCCATATATGGCGTGGTACCAACGTATAAGGGTGTCAAACGTGTCGAGTTAAATGGGTGATAGGTAAAAAACATGTAAACCCATACACGACATATTTAATAAACGGGTAAAAAATCTCAAAAATGAACATGAACCGTTTAATAAATGGGTAGCACGACATGTTTAACCCATTTAGTTTTAAATGAGTCGTGTTGGGTAGGGTTAGGTTAACACGGTAAACCACCCATTTGATCCATTTACCTGTTTATTTAAAAATGTTATATAAATTTATAAAACTAACAAACTAATACAAAAAAATGTGATATTTAGAGATACCACACCATATTACAAAGTACAAACCACAATCCAAAACAACAACCATATTACAAATCATAAATACATTCGAAAATAACATAATTACACCAAAGAACAATCATATTACAAACCACAATCTCATACAACCAAATTACATCAAAGAACACACAAAATTAAACTCCACCAAATTCCATGATTCAAAAAATTCTATAAAAGATATCAAATCTCCACCTCCACGACAATGAGCAAATTCAACAACTAAATTCTCATGCCCTACACAAATTGAAATGAAACATTATGTTACATTAATTATTAAATAGAGTAATAACTAGACAAGTAACAAAAACTTGGCATTACAATTTACATATTTCAATACCTCTCTTTAGTCATGATCAAGGATAGATATAGAATTAGAACAATGAACATATTTAGCTTTATTAGACTTCATATTTTGATTGAAAACATGATCACATATTTTCCCTTCTGAATCATCACTAGAATCATCTGCAACTAAGTACAGAAAAACAAGAATGAATCAATGATCATGTGAATTAGGATAATGAGAAAAATAATTCTAGTAAAGATGGAATCAAACTTAAGGCTTTTCCCATGTATCCAATCTCTAGTACAACTTAAAGCTTGGACAGTTTTTGGCAAAAGTGAACTTTGATACTTATTCAAACTCTACCACCAGTACTAAATACAGATTCAAATACAACTATAGAAATAGGAATTGTCATCACTTCACAAGCTAACCGAGACAGTATAGGATGCCGAAACTGTTCTATTTTCCAAAAGACTAGAATATGCAAGTCCTTCTTTCGATCAAGCCTTTTTTTTCATTAAAATACAACTGCAACTTAGTCACTCGAGAAATAGGAGAATCTACTTTTTTACATTTTTCAAAATCCTGCATTTTGTACAAAAACATTATGAATATAAAATAAACTACCTTGATCGCATTCAATTCAAACAAACTAAATTATATTTTACCTGAAAAGGCTTTCGTGATCATCAAGACCATGAGTCTCACTAACTTGTTTCTCATGACATGAAGTACTTGGAACAACATGTGAAAAGTTGGCAGAGTAGAATTCAAAGAGCTCAAACAAAGTATCCTGAACATACTTGAACTCATAGGAATCACCACCATAAAGTCTTGAATAAGCCCAATCTACGAACTGAATTTTGTGTCGAGGATCTAAGATGATAGTAATTGAAAGAATCACACTATACTTTGACCAATACTTGTCAAACTTGCCATATCTATTATTTCCCATCTCCCTTAAAAAACTATCATTATCTGTCATTGCCTCCTTCAAAGTACATTGAATTAGAAACACTTTGGGGAAATATAAATTAGTTATGGGATATGTTGTACTAGAGAATAAACAAGTAACTTTATAAAACACTCTTAACAAATTAGAAATCTACTCTACTTTGTTCCATTCTTCTTGGGAAGGACAATGTCTATAATTAGAATCACTCAACTGTAAATAAGTTGAGTTCCACCTAGTTGGAACATCTGTTCGCAAACCTCTTTTACTTTCAAATGAAACTTGAGCAACACAATCCATAAACTTCTTTTTTCTCCCTGATAAACCTTTAACATATTTGATGCATTCTCGAATTTTTACCACTGATTCATCAATTTCTTTAAGTCCATCTTGGACTATCAAATTAAGAATGTGTGCACAACATCGAACATGGAAGAACTCACCATCCCTCAATAGAGTATTTTTAAGGTTAAGTTGACTCTTCAACAACTCAATAAAACAATCATTACTAGAAGCATTATCCAAAGTCAAACAAAATCATATCCTTTTAATTCCCCAATTAGTCAAAAATTTATAACTTTTCTCAGACAAGGCAATACTAGTGTGGGGAAGGGGCATGAGACAAAAATTTAAAAATTTCTTCTACAACTTCCAATCTAGATCAACATAGTGGGATATGGGAGAAACATATTCATCAATTGATGTTGAAGTCCACAAATCAGATGTAAAACAAATTCTTCCAGTAAAGAAACCCAACACAATTTTAAGATTATCCTTCTCTCTCTTATACATTTTTAACTCATCTAAATTTGTAGTATTCCTAGAAGGCATCTTGATATTATCATAAGCATACTTGAACATTTCTCTAATACCCTCATATTGGACAAATTGAAATGGTAAATCATGCTTACGTATTGCCTCAACCGCTAACTCACGAAACTTTTCAGGATCAAATTTTGTAGATCGCATTAGCATTGATCCTTGACATATATATATATTTGATATCACAGCTATTACATACTGCTCGCCTCTTGCCGTCTTGATATTTTTCATTAATTCTGTAAAGTATTTCCATACCATTGAAGTCTTTGTCTCTTATGATTAGATTTACCTTTTACACGAGCCACTGGACAAACCTCCTCATCAGCTATGGATACTACTTAGACATTATCACATCTAGACCTAACACCTTCATCTAGTCCCCTTTAGGATCATGTCCACCAAGTACATCAGATGCCCCTGTTGTTGATCATGACACTTCACCACCCATTGACCCTTGATTAGCAACACCTATACCATTGGGTACCTAAACCACCAACCATCTATTCATTCATTTTCCCCTCCTGTATCTGTGACACTTGGATCTTTGGTGACATCTATAGTCAACCTCACCCTATACACCTTTACAAGAGGTGATTGATATAGGCGATGTGACTCAGACTGATGATCAGGTAAATACACCATTACCCGATGTGGCTTGTATTTCATCAATGATCTAGATGATCCACAGGCCTACCTCCTTAATTCTATATGACCACTCTTCAGTAGATGTTGAGGGTCCTATTGAGGGAGTGACCCAGGAGCCTTCACTTTTACACCAAGGGCGGGCCAGAGGGGACCTAGAGTACTAATGGGCATGGAGTTAGCGGTCGTGGGCACCATGCGTGTGACAAAGTTGATGTTAGAGTGTCACAATTGACACAAGATATGCCAAATTGGCCCAAGGGATAGTGGCCCAAGTGATAAAGTAAGTCGCGCCATGAGGGACTATGTCCATTTTTTTTATCTTTAGTTTGTATTCTTTTGTAATGTTGTATATAACAATTTGTATCATATTAATTTGTTTGTTAGTTAACTTGTTATTTATGTTGTACATACTCTACTTTCCAAAACACTTTTATTTTCTTTATTCCATTACAACATAATAGCAAATATAGAGCGAAAGCCAAATTATAATAAAATAGTAGCAAATACAAATTTTGTCACAGTTTGTGGTTTTTGCTAGATATTTCAGCGTCAAAAATACAACCTGACTCCCTACTCAACATCAAAGTTATGTGTGCTTCTTCCAGCAGTCATTCCTCAACATGTTCGTGTGCAATGCGTTGTATGTTGAACTTGCTCAAGCATATGACCATGCGATTATTTTTTGTCCAAAAATGAAATAATGCTCTTTCAAGTTGTTGAGGAGCATCAACTTATGTGAAATTGGCAATTTGCCAAGGCTTATGTATAATGCAACTCTATAAATTTTTTGCTGAAAACCCTTTTTTCATTTACACGATATGCCCACTGGTTCACCATTGTAGTGATGGCTAACTCATAGTAACATAAACGAGGATTGACGGTATAATAGAACTCATCCCCTAGCGCCCAATGGTAACCCATTGTTTCAAACAATGTACAAGGAATATCATTTATTGTGAAAAGATAATGTCCACTTTGTGATTAGATATGTTGAATAAGTACTAACAATGGGTATAGTGACAATTGTGTGGTCACTTCCATGTATAGTGAATATTGTATGGTCACGTCCTTATAGAGTGACTATTGTGTGGTCATGTTCATGTGCCAACACTTATTGTCTGTAGTTTTACTTAAAGTGTCCAGTACACGGACCATTGAGTGATCACGTCCACGTATAGTCACCTAAAGCTGATGCATCAGTGAATATGTTTAATAATTAGTATTGAGTAGGTTTTGTTGTCAAAGTCAAGGTTAGGAAGAAGTGTGTTTTTGTTGTCGCAATCATCTTCACATACATGTAGGTTTTGTTTTCACATTCATGGTGGATGTGTTGGTGATATAGCCCTATATGAATTTCATAAAAACTGTGCATCATTGTAACAATTTGTAGTATATTTTCATTTGGTGCATTAGTAGTTCTGAACAATTATCAATGAAAGACAACATGGTTGTTAAAAGAAAGAGATGATGACAATAAAAGTGAGCTACATACTGATCCAAAAGAGTATTATGCCAAAATATGCCAAGAGTGGTCATGCCAATGAATAAAATGCATTACACATGGGACTAGTAATACTTCAAGCACCTGTGCCACATCGAACTGATGATGCAAATAAGGAATAGAGTTGACTACAAATCAATATTTAAACGAGTCTAAGCTGAGAACAATAGGATGATACTCCGTAGGTGTCAATACTATATGCTCGAGATGGCTACCACCATGGCATCACCTACATATGGACGAGGGATAATGTCAATTGAAAGAAATAATGTTTTCAATGGTGACCAATACCTATCAAATGTGTACATGTCAGATGAAGAATCATAACTGCAATGGCCAACAATTAAAGAAATATAAACAAGTAAGACAATAAAGTGAAAGTATTTTGCCAAAACTTGTAGTGTTGTCATTGTTATTATTGTCAATGTCAGCTTTTAGTCCTTAGTGTGTTGTCAATTTTAGTATTTAGTCATCAGTATGTGGTTAATGATAGTGTTTAGTCATCAATTTATTATTAGTGTAATAAGCTATGAAGCACGGATACAGATACGGGATGCGGATACGATACGATACGAATACGGTGATACGACAAAACCTAAAAAAAAAAATACGGGTACAACTAGGATACGTCCATAAATATATATTTTATAAAATTTTATTATTATATTTAATGTAATAATTATGATTTATAAAGTGAATTACACGTCTACCAAAGATATATAATAATAACTAACCATCCTACGATTCATAAATCATACATCCTATATTACATACATATTGCATAATATCAAGTCCATGCTTAAACAAAAGAAACCATTCGATTATAGGTCAAGCAACAAAAAACTTGCAATTTGAAATATTATCCTATTACAAGTCAAGCAACAAAATGGTTCCCTCTTGTTACTAAGACATTTCCCTAATTCAAGGCTCAAAAGGAGTGCTAGTCACTGGTAAAAGGAAAAAGAGACGATAGAGAGACAGAAAAATAGAGAGAGAGGAGATAGCTTACCCGATATACTTGGACACAGAGAGATATGATGTTTTCCATCATTGAGAGATGTTGTCGGAGTTAAATATAGGTCGTTGGAGGTGAAAGAGGAGATACCTGCCGTCGATTGGCATCAAATACAATCGGTTAATCTATCATGAGAGAGAGAGAGAGAGAGAGAGAAAGAGTCAGATGATCATCGATTAATGGGGGGGCTATAGAATTAGGGTTTCATATATTTCTTTTTTTTGCTAATAAGGGTCCAAACATATTTTCTCTTGTGCCCCTATACTTTTTTAAAAATTCAAGTATTACCCCGCCATATCCTTAAGTGTATCCGGAGCATATCCCATTCGTATCCAAAGCATATCTAGCCGTATCTGAAAATTAAATTTATTTTTTTAATTTTAGGATATTTTTTAGTTGTATCGGATACGTATTCGGCCATATCGGACGCGTATCCGTATCCAGAAAGTATATGATACCGATACTTTGACCCTTTTGAAGTATCCGTGCTTCATAGGTAATAAGTGACTACCCATCTCAGTGTTTCCAGTGATTTTTTTTAAATTGTTGATCAATGTTGTGTGCAATTATTACTTTTGTGTATATATACACATTTGTCACAATATAAACCTTACACTAAGATGCCTAGAAGGCCATCATTCTGGTGTTTAAGCCAAACAAATGATAGTTCGTGCTCAAGTAACCAACGTCAACATNAAAAAAAAAATACGGGTACAACTAGGATACGTCCATAAATATATATTTTATAAAATTTTATTATTATATTTAATGTAATAATTATGATTTATAAAGTGAATTACACGTCTACCAAAGATATATAATAATAACTAACCATCCTACGATTCATAAATCATACATCCTATATTACATACATATTGCATAATATCAAGTCCATGCTTAAACAAAAGAAACCATTCGATTATAGGTCAAGCAACAAAAAACTTGCAATTTGAAATATTATCCTATTACAAGTCAAGCAACAAAATGGTTCCCTCTTGTTACTAAGACATTTCCCTAATTCAAGGCTCAAAAGGAGTGCTAGTCACTGGTAAAAGGAAAAAGAGACGATAGAGAGACAGAAAAATAGAGAGAGAGGAGATAGCTTACCCGATATACTTGGACACAGAGAGATATGATGTTTTCCATCATTGAGAGATGTTGTCGGAGTTAAATATAGGTCGTTGGAGGTGAAAGAGGAGATACCTGCCGTCGATTGGCATCAAATACAATCGGTTAATCTATCATGAGAGAGAGAGAGAGAGAGAGAGAAAGAGTCAGATGATCATCGATTAATGGGGGGGCTATAGAATTAGGGTTTCATATATTTCTTTTTTTTGCTAATAAGGGTCCAAACATATTTTCTCTTGTGCCCCTATACTTTTTTAAAAATTCAAGTATTACCCCGCCATATCCTTAAGTGTATCCGGAGCATATCCCATTCGTATCCAAAGCATATCTAGCCGTATCTGAAAATTAAATTTATTTTTTTAATTTTAGGATATTTTTTAGTTGTATCGGATACGTATTCGGCCATATCGGACGCGTATCCGTATCCAGAAAGTATATGATACCGATACTTTGACCCTTTTGAAGTATCCGTGCTTCATAGGTAATAAGTGACTACCCATCTCAGTGTTTCCAGTGATTTTTTTTAAATTGTTGATCAATGTTGTGTGCAATTATTACTTTTGTGTATATATACACATTTGTCACAATATAAACCTTACACTAAGATGCCTAGAAGGCCATCATTCTGGTGTTTAAGCCAAACAAATGATAGTTCGTGCTCAAGTAACCAACGTCAACATCGTGGTGCACACCAACATCAAAGTTTATCGTCATTCATTATATTAGAACTTGGTAACTACACAGATCTTAGTGGCGTAACGTGGTATGGACAATGGTGTGACTTTCACAACGAGCCAACCAATTTGCATTCATAACTTTTTGACAGATGTCAGCATGTAATTATTGGGCCTATAACCAATGTTTCGCTTCTAGAGTTCTATTACTACCTACTGAGACCAAGGTGGATAAAATCTTATTTCAAGCACTACAAGCTTGAAGTATACTACTGCTAGCATGGATTACGAGTGCAATAAGCATGCTCAACTGATATGTACGTGGAACGGTGCACAATCAACTATGCTGATATTGTAAAAAGACTTTCACGTGAGAATGATTAGATACAATTACATCTAGATTAATTTTAATTTATCCAAAATCCAAAGATACAACATTCAGATCCTGTCGATGCTATTAGGGCTCATTTGGTTGCCATATTAAAAATAGATAGATTGGATAAATTAATACAGTCTAATACAATACAAATGGATAAAAAATAAGATAAAATATGATATTAGAATAATATGTAATAGTTATTTAATTCATTTGGTTGTTTGGTTAGAAAATTATTTCATCGTATTAATGTTGAATTAATAAAAATACTCTCAATAAATATTTGTTACATTGATGACGGCTTGATTTTATCACTTGGGGGGTTATAATAGTAAATGTGTAGAATAATACATTTGACTTGGATTAAAAAAAATCCTTGGTGGTATTAAAAAACCTCCACAATACAAGTCTATCACATAAAAAATATGTGATAAGTATACGATTAATATGCAGTTTTAAAATTAATACGGTGTCAAATTTACTTACCAAACCAAGTATTAGGTCTGATTAAATAAAAAGTAGTGTAACCTAATACTTAATCCTCTTATAATACGTCTACCAAACAAGCCCTTAATGTACTAATGGGGGATCAATTACTAGCTTGTAACTATGAAATTTTTGACTTTGATGATGTAAGTGATGATGATTTTGAAAAATTTCTTTGTTAGTTTTTGCGCACGTGATAAACCACTATGTTGTTGGGAACATGGTCCTCATTAGAAAATGTATTTTGTTTTATGTTTGTTTCATGTCATATGAACATTATCCTTTGTATTTCTATTTTAGATAAATAAAATAACTATTATATTATTAAGATTTGCATTAAAGCCAATTGTGAAAATTCGTGTCAAATAATTTAGAAATGCATTTGAATAGTTCCAAAAAAAAATTCTTAGATCTCACTTTTTTTGTCATCCACATAAATGAAGATTATAATTAGTTGTGTTATCTTTGAAAAGATTAAGTTTGTAAAAAAATAAAAAATTTAGTAACACAACGGTTGTCAATTGGATTGACGTCTTTAACACTAAGGGCATCAGTTAGATTGGCATTTTTATGTTAAAGATGTCAGTTTCATTGATGTTTTTGAATTTATAGGATAGCTAGCATGCCTTAAAAATGTTAGTTGAACTAACTTCTCCAGCCTAAAAAAGGTCAGTTGAACTGACATTTCTAAAACTACTGCATTTGGTAAATATTTTCAAAATCACCTAGATTTGGAGGTGAGCTCAGATAATCCTTCAGGCTCTTAATGCTTCTTCACACCAGGTATCTCATTGGAAAGCCTTCTTTAGGATTTGAAAGAAAGGTTGACATTTATCGCTTGACTTGGACACAAAATGACTCAAAGCTATTGTTCTTCCTGTTAAGCGTTGGACCTCCATTGTGCTGGAAGGTGGCTGCACGTCCATCAGTACTTTAATTTTTTCCTGAGTTTGCCTCGATTCCTCTGCTGTTGACTATGAAACCCAAAATTTTTTTCATTGAGACCCTAAAGGCACACTTGGTGGGGTTGAGCTTCATTTGGTACTCCTTAAGGACTTGGAACGATTCTTCAAGATGTTCGATGTGGAACTCAGCTCAAGTTTGTCTCTACCTAATTCCATCTTGTCAAAGGCAGATGCAAAAATAAATGTAGGTAGAGCTTCTGTTGTCAATAAGGACTCTATGGACGGTTCTGTTTGCGACAATAGCTCTTACCACTAGGGGTTCATCATGAGGATATTGGTAGCTTTCTAGGTCTGAATCTGAGAAAGTGATATTTGTGTTTAGCTGACCCATCTTGGACACATTATGCACTTCCAGTATTTCATCAGTTCTGATTCTACGTATGTGAGCCTTCCTGGCTGAGCTGGACTCTCTGCCTCCTGCAAATCCTCTGTATATCACTCTAATCTCCCCCAGAGGTTGTTGATGTTGCGCAGAGACCTACTACTATGGTGCTGGAGGTGGTGGAGCTCGATTCTGATTATCATGCGCCACCAAGCGGCGCAACTGCTCTCACTGAATTATGAACTCGATTTTCTTTTTTAACTGGATGTAATCTTCTATGTGGTGGCTATGGTCCCTATGGTACTCATAATACTTTGTTGCATCTCTTTTTGCTAGGGTTGCCTTCATCCGAGGTGGCCACCTCATGAATTTCTCATTTTAAACTTTGTAAAAGATCTAGGATACTGTAGTTGTAAGTGGAGTGAACTGCCAAGGTACGTACCTTAGCTGCAATTTTGGTTGTGGAGGGCCTAGGCGATCTCTAACATTTTCCCTTCTTTTGGGTGATTGATCCTTATCTCTTCTTGGAGATCTGTCTCACCTTTTTTCTTTTCTGGGACTTCGATCCCTCTTCTTTTCTTCCTTCCCTCTCGCCTTCTGCGTGACTGAACTCCCTACCTTAGAAAGAAGAGCTTCTTCACCATTAATATACTTTTATGTCTTGACAAGCACCTCTACCATGCTTGCTTATGGAGTTTGGATATGGAAAACATCAGGTCCTTCGACTATACACCTAAACCAGCAATGAAAGCAGTGATGATGAATTTCTCATCTAGAACGTCTACCTTCAGGGATTTTGAGTTGAACCTTTGGACATAAGACTGCAGGTTCTTGTTGGGTCCCTGTTTTACATTCAATAAGTAGTAGCTCAGCTTTTGGTAGCTTCGAGCTCTTATGAAATGGGACACAAAAGATATGGAGAGCTCCTTGAAGGAATAGATTAACATCGGGGCTAGCCTGTTGAACCAGGCAAAGGCTAAACACTTCAGCATAATGGCGAAGACCCGACATCGTACAAGATTTTGATACCCATGCAACTTCATCTGGTTCTTGTAGGTGTTGAAGTGATCTATGAGATCTTTTATCCCATCAAGACGTCTATTTGGGGTATTCTGAACTTTGGAGGAAGGAAAAAATATAGCACATCGGCGGAGTATGGGGACTTAGTCTGTTGTACCAGGGTATACATTGTTACTGGGGTCTTACTCCTCATGGCTTCCTTCATGTGACTAAGCTCTTGTTGGATGTCTTTGAAGCCCTGTTTCCAATATTGTTCTCTTTTCTCCTGTTGGAAAGAGAGAAAATCATTTTTCTCGATCCCTTTATTCTAACTCTATACTTCTTCGTTGTCACCATTCCTGGGATATGGAGGAGGAACATGACCCATGGGTTGGCTATTCTCACCCCCTTCATTAGCCTTCCTAAGGGGATCAAGGCATTGACATTCCTCTTGTAGGGGATCACTAGGATCGTTTTGGGCTAGTTGCGTCTTCTGAGGATGTTGTAAGAAGTTCAAGAGCTCCTCATTTTGTTGTAATAGATGCTGGTTGACTAGGCGGAGAACGTCTAGCTCATTATTCAAAAAGGGATCTGCCATGGGAGGATTGCTTTCTACAGTGGAAAAAAAGTCTTGAAGATTTTCCTATTGCCTTGCGCTGGTGGCTTCTTGCTGGTTTGGCAATCGTTGAGGATTCATTTGGTTTTTGCTCATGTTGTGTATGAAGACCATCAATTGCGAAAGGAAACCAGCGTATTTGTAATAGGAACAGTCGTTCTCACAGACGGTGCCAAACTGATGATGTGTCAAACGTGGATGAGCAAAATATATGTTTTTACGTATAAGTAAGGTTTGATCTTAGCTACTAGGCTCATGAGAATAGTGCAATGATTCGGGGTTAAAGGATGATTCACACTGAGAAGTTATAGTAGTTCACCAGCTTGGGAGTTCGGCTAATCCACTCTTCAATAGAGTCTCTTGCTCTTGGGATCTATATTGATGATTTTCAGAGGGTTACAAAGTGTTCTTGATATATTTTCAATGGCTTGTCCTATGATGAGGACATTGTACAATATTTATAGTCTAATTCCTAATTCTATGGGATCTGAGGCGAGATCCACGCCCTCTCTCCATAACATCTCACTTAATTTTAAGAGAAGGTTTAGGCGGTTGAGGATCTTATGCCTAAAATGACGCTTATTGCTGTTGAGGGGGCTTTGGGTGGTTTCTAGCAGTCTCCCAGTGATTTCCTTCGGGGGGGGGGGGGGG